>JAKCPI010019561.1:0-14754 GCA_023213315.1 Euborellia annulipes
ATATACTTTTATAATGAATATTTAAAGATGAGAAAGGAAAGGATTAAGGGAAAATAAAACAATTATTTAATAAAATAATCTTTATTGAATATTTAAAATATGATGATAGAAGAGGATTAAAAAAAATAAATATTTCTTTGTTTCAGAAGAGAGCAAATGCATTTGCGTCAAGGGGGTCAAGAGGCCAGTCGATTGAACTCATCACTCTGCAAAGTGCCTCCTCTCCAGTGCGATTCTGTTTGTGAGAATAAAACGTCACACACACACCTCTTACCACAATTAAAAGGTATTTATAATTTGCATATTTCACTTGAAGAAAGGGTTAACATTTTATTTTTATATTTTAAAACATATTTATAAAATTATCCTTTGTCTTAAAACTTGAAACCAGAGGGTGTAATAGGGTGTACATCTTTAATATCATTAATATTTTTCCCTTAAAAATAAGGGTAAAAAAATCGTTTATCAATATTATTTTTTATTTTTTTTTTTTTTTGTAAACTCTCTCTGTCTACACCCAAACACATAATAATAATTTTTATTTTTTACAGGGGTGAGAATCGCTAGAGGTCGACTTCTCCCTTCATCACCGGCCTTGTCGTTTGGGCACCCCATCTCAGCGCACTTCGAGTAAGTCCTGACAATCAAATTTTTTCAATTTATACATATTTCTTGTAAAGGTCTCTCTCTCTTTTAAAATCTCTCTCTCTCTCTCTCTCTTTGACTCAGCTTCCAAAAGTTTATTTTGAATGGGACTGTAGGCCTACCTTTTTTTCTGAATATTTTGTTTTTCCGGATTATGAAAAAATTTATAAAATTTAAAAATTCCTATAACTTCTCTTTAATCCAATTTTCTCTAATAATAAATAAATATATATTGGGGTGAGAAGTATTTTTAAAAAAAGATAATTTTTTTTTTATTATTTTGTTCTAATAGAAGAATGTAACCAAAACAAGTTGTATTAAAGTTTATACAGGAATCAGTTGGTTGAGCTCCTTCCTCTCTATCTATCTATAAATTAGACTACTTGATTTCTATTCTATTGCGTGAGAATAAATTGCTACACACACACCTATCTCATCTGTCTATAATTATTATTTGCACATTTCATTTCCATAAATTCATAAAAGGGTTAAAATTTTATTTTTATATTTTTTACTTGGCAATTTATTCTTTTTTTAATAATGAAATCAGAGGGTGGTTAGGGTCATCTAATTAAAACATTATTACTATTTTTCTTGAATAATTAAGTGTAAAATTTCTCTTTCTGGAAATTTGTTTTTGGGTGATATTAAAATTAAAATATTTTTTCTATGCATCCTACTCAAAAATTTGCTTTTTTTCTTATCAGACCAAGACCAAGGAGTTAATTTAATAAAAAATTTTCCAAATCAATTAATCATCTTATTTGTTTGGTTTCTTTTTACTAATCCATTTGGTTAACTTAAAAAAAAAAATTCCTTCACTTTCTTTTTTATTTCAATGCATTTTTACAAATATTTATCTTTGCGATATTTTTTCTAACTCTTTTTTTACTTTCTCTTTTATTAAATAAATATATTTACAGAGGCGTACCGAGGCATTTGGGGGCCTGGGGCGGAACTAGAAGAGGGGGGCCTTATATTGAATTTTTTTTTTTTTGGGAGGGGGGGTCATCTTTAAATATCCCTCTCTTCTCGCACCGGAGTCCCGGGTTCGCTTCCCGTCCCAAGCGAGAAAAAATTTATTTCATTTGATTTGACTACAAATCATTTAAAATAAATAGGGATGGGGTCTAAATGGCCTTAGTTGTCGAAAAAGACCTTAAAAAAAAAAAAAAAAAAATATCCCTCTCCTCCATACACAAAAACATTTTTAAAATACCGTATATCCCTGAACCCCAAGGGGTAATTTTCATTAAATTTTGTTTTTTTTTATCTAAATTTTCCCATTTTTACTTGAGCCCCAAGGGCCCCGGGGCCTCTTAAAGAGAAATTTTCATTAAATTTTCTTTTTTTTTATCTAAATTTTCCCATTTTTACTAGAGCCCCGGGGCCTCTCAAAGAGAAATTTTCATTAAATTTTGTTTTTACTTGAGCCCTGAAGGCCCCGGGGCCTCTCAAAGAGAAATTTTCATTAAATTTTGTTTTTTTATCTAAATTTTCCCATTTTTACTTGAGCCCCAAGGGCCCCGGGGCCTCTCAAAGAGAAATTTTCAATAAATTTTGTTTTTACTTGAGCCCCAAGGGCCCCGGGTCCTCTCAAAGAGAAATTTTCATTAAATTTTGTTTTTTTTTACTTGAGCCCCAAGGGCCCCAGGCCTCTCAAAGAGAAATTTTCAATAAATTTTGTTTTTACTTGAGCCCCAAGGGCCCCGGGGCCTCTCAAAGAGAAATTTTCATTAAATTTTCTTTTTTTTTATATAAATTTTCCCATTTTTACTAGAGCCCCGGGGCCTCTCAAAGAGAAATGTTCATTAAATTTTGTTTTTTACTTGAGCCCCAAGGGCCCCGGGGACTCTCAAAGAGAAATTTTCAATAAATTTTGTTTTTACTTGAGCCCCAAGGGCCCCGGGGCCTCTCAAAGAGAAATTTTCAATAAATTTTGTTTTTTTTTACTTGAGCCCCAAGGGCCCCGGGGCCTCTCAAAGAGAAATTTTCAATAAATTGTGTTTTTACTTGAGCCCCAAGGGCCCCGGGGCCTCTCAAAGAGAAATTTTCATTAAATTTTCTTTTTTGTTATCTAAATTTTCCCATTTTTACTAGAGCCCCGGGGCCTCTCAAAGAGAAATGTTCATTAAATTTTGTTTTTACTTGAGCCCCAAGGGCCCCGGGGCCTCTCAAAGAGAAATGTTCATTAAATTTTGTTTTTACTTGAGCCCCAAGGGCCCCGGGGACTCTCAAAGAGAAATGTTCATTAAATTTTGTTTTTACTTGAGCCCCAAGGGCCCCGGGGACTCTCAAAGAGAAATTTTCAATAAATTTTGTTTTTTTTACTTGAGCCCCAAGGGCCCCGGGGCCTCTCAAAGAGAAATTTTCATTAAATTTTCTTTTTTTTTATCTAAATTTTCCCATTTTTACTTGAGCCCTGAGGGCCCCGGGGCCTCTCAAAGAGAAATTTTCAATAAATTTTGTTTTTACTTGAGCCCCAAGGGCCCCGGGGCCTCTCAAAGAGAAATTTTCATTAAATTTTCTTTTTTTTTATCTAAATTTTCCCATTTTTACTTGATCCCTGAGGGCCCCGGGGCCTCTCAAAGAGAAATTTTCAATAAATTGTGTTTTTACTTGAGCCCCAAGGGCCCCGGGGCCTCTCAAAGAGAAATTTTCATTAAATTTTCTTTTTTTTATCTAAATTTTCCCATTTTTACTAGAGCCCCGGGGCCTCTCAAAGAGAAATGTTCATTAAATTTTGTTTTTACTTGAGCCCCAAGGGCCCCGGGGACTCTCAAAGAGAAATGTTCATTAAATTTTGTTTTTACTTGAGCCCCAAGGGCCCCGGGGACTCTCAAAGAGAAATGTTCATTAAATTTTGTTTTTACTTGAGCCCCAAGGGCCCCGGGGACTCTCAAAGAGAAATTTTCAATAAATTTTGTTTTTTTACTTGAGCCCCAAGGGCCCCGGGGCCTCTCAAAGAGAAATTTTCATTAAATTTTCTTTTTTTTATCTAAATTTTCCCATTTTTACTTGAGCCCCGAGGGCCCCGGGGCCTCTCAAAGAGAAATTTTCAATAAATTTTGTTTTTACTTGAGCCCCAAGGGCCCCGGGGCCTCTCAAAGAGAAATTTTCATTAAATTTTCTTTTTTTTATCTAAATTTTCCCATTTTTACTTGATCCCTGAGGGCCCCGGGGCCTCTCAAAGAGAAATTTTCAATAAATTTTGTTTTTACTTGAGCCCCAAGGGCCCCGGGGCCTCTCAAAGAGAAATTTTCATTAAATTTTCTTTTTTTTTATCTAAATTTTCCCATTTTTACTAGAGCCCCGGGGCCTCTCAAAGAGAAATGTTCATTAAATTTTGTTTTTACTTGAGCCCCAAGGGCCCCGGGGCCTCTCAAAGAGAAATGTTCATTAAATTTTGTTTTTACTTGAGCCCCAAGGCCCCGGGGCCTCTCAAAGAGAAATTTTCATTAAATTTTCTTTTTTTTATCTAAATTTTCCCATTTTTACTAGAGCCCCGGGGCCTCTCAAAGAGAAATGTTCATTAAATTTTGTTTTTACTTGAGCCCCAAGGGCCCCGGGGCCTCTCAAAGAGAAATTTTCAATAAATTTTGTTTTTACTTGAGCCCCAAGGGCCCCGGGGCCTCTCAAAGAGAAATTTTCATTAAATTTTGTTTTTTTTACTTGAGCCCCAAGGGCCCCGGGGCCCTCTCAAAGAGAAATTTTCAATAAATTGTTTAAAGCCCATTTGCCGCCCCCCTCTATAGTTCATATTTGCTTAAAACATGTTGTTTTATATACTGTTTTATACGATAAATGTATACTAAAAATATTATTAATTAATTTTGAAATACTTCATTTAAACTTTTGAAAAAATTGCCAAACTGCCGCCCCTAGGCAACCTTCTTAGCCCTATTTAGGCCTATTGGCCCCTGGCGCTGCTGGCCTTTTCTTCTATTCATCATTGATTTTATTATCTACGTCTAACCAGATAAGAATCTAGAGTTGCTTTACAACTCGAGTTCAAATTCCAATTGCCGTTAATATTTTCAAAATTGCCAATGTCTCCTCCTCCGTATCTCTGTAATTGGAGTTAATATCTGTTGAGAGTTTGAAGAAAAAAAAAAAAAAAAAAACTCTTGATATTAGTAAGAAATGGTTAAAGATATTATATCCTATATCATATTAAAAGTTTAATAACCCCCCCCCCCCCCCCCCCCCCCCCCCCCCCCCCCCCCCCCCCCCCCCCCCCCCCCCATTTGGATACCAAATGGTTTAAATAAGAATAGTTATAACATATATAATATAACGAGCAGTGTATTTTTTGTAGTCTTTTTAAATTATTAGCTCTCAATGTACATAGTACTAACATAGTATGCAGGGATTTCGGTGTCCGTCCGTCTGTCCGTACTCATAAAAATTACGGCTTGAACTAAAGGTCGTAGAAAAATAATAATGACATATACGTATTCAGCATAAAAAAACTGGTTCTGGGAAAAATACGTTTTGGTCCCTAGCACTTTCGTTACTAGTACTTTACTGATGTAGTTTCCTGCTTAAAATTGAACAGTCATACACACAGTGTTCAATTGAAAGCATGAAAGAATTGAGCTAGGAGGTTGAAATTTTATATTTAAGTTAGGTACCCTCCCGGACACTCAAAATAAGCTTTTGAACAAAATCGGCCAAAAAGTACTAGTACTTTACTGATGTACTTTTTCAGTTTTTTTCGATTTTCTCAAAATTCCCTCTAACAATTTTGATTAAAATTCAAAAATCAAGGATTGTTTAGATGCTCTTTAAAATGTTTAAAAAAAAAAAAAAAAAAAAAAATTCTCATTTTGCCATTGAAATCTTATGAAGACCACTTTACTCTTGTATTTCATAGGAAAGATAGGGTAAATGGTTACTATGGTAACAAAATATAAATATTTTCCCATATTTATAAAATTTTACAAGGTTATTTCAGATAGAGAATGCTCGCTCCCTTAAATCGACGCCGTGAGCGCGCCTCTTTAAATTTACTACTGTAAATTATTTCCTACTTTTATTTAAAATGCTTTTAGGCCCTAATTACTCTAGGTAAAGAGAACAGGTGCTGGTTAATTCGCCACTCGTGTCTTATCAGTTTTTTTTTTTTCAAACTTAGAATTAAAAATTTTTATCACAGACGAGACGACTTCATAATATTAATGTATTGGATGAAAAATATTCGAGTTATTGTAGAAAGAAGAAATGGCTCGATGATATGAATAAGACATTTCCATTTCAATGATGGACATTAAACATAAAATTTTAATTTATTATATTATTCATTCATACTTGTAATAAAAATTAATCACCCATTGATTCTCTGCATTTTCTTTTGTATTTTTAGTTGAAACGCGAATGAAAACATTTTCTTTTTATTTGTTAGCGATTGTCTTTTTTTTGTCGTTATTTTTTTTCTCTTACCTATATGTATATGTTAATATACATATATATGTTCTGGAATGGTTTCCGCGACCGGATGTATGCAAAGATAAGTTTTCTCGGGTTAAGTCGCGTGGGGTCAGTTTAAAGCCGAACACAAGTGGTACACGCACCAACCTTCTCCAGCTCTCAGAGACCAATCCACGCCTCTGGAGTCATCCACCAAAGCCTTGCCCTCAGGACCAGGAAGACTGCGACCCCCGTAAACAACCCCCCTCCACCATTACCTTCTCTCTTGAAAATGGCTCCAAAAGGAGAGCTGAAACGTCGAGTAAATCTCAGCACCCCATGCCGACTTAACCCGAGAAAACTTATTTCTTTTGCATAATAATATATTATATATATATATATATATATATATATATATATATATATATATATATATATAGAGAGAAAGTATTGGATTCATGTCGAAAATTCGATGATGAGATTTTGATGCACGTTTTAAGGTCTCCCTGAATCCAAAAAAGTGGTTTTCGCAACATGGTCTGTCTGTGTGTGTGTGTGTGGTGTCTGTCGTGTGTGTCGTGGGTTCAATTTAAAGCATGAAGGAATTGAGCTAGGGGGTGAAAATAAGCTTTTAATCAAAATCGGCCAAAGAGTACTAGTACTTTACTGATGTACTTTTTCAGTTTTTTTCGATTTTCTCAAAATCCGCTCCAACGATTTTGATTAAAATTCAAAAATCAATTATTATTTTTAGATGCTCTTTGATAAAAAATTTTTTTTTTAACAAAACATCTTTTTCTGATTCACACTCACACTCACTCACACATTCCACTGTCTTTCGGCAGCTCAGGCCAAAAGACATTTCGATACCGTATTTATGAATTTATTATTAGGGGGTCCAGGCATTTTTATTAAGCCATCTGGTATCCAGATGGCTTAAAATAAAATCATCGGACTGCCTGGGGTCAGAACCCGCCGACGTTTGGTATAGAGGTTAGCACTAACCTCTAACCACGCCCCGTGGGTTGATAAAAATTGTCAGCCAAAACAGAAATTATTTTTTGACGGTAAGGTGACTGAAGTGAAACGGACGATTCTGATCTCGCCGGCTCAGTATGGACAGCGCCACTTAAATTTCATTAAAACATATTTTTTGTGACGGATACTAATCGGGACTGACGGAACGGAGACGTGACGTGACTGATGCTTGTGAATCGAGCTTAAAGCCGCTATTTTGACTGATACAGTTCTGATTCGGAACGGAACGGAGACGTGATGTGACTGATGTGTGTGAATCGAGCTTTAATTATAGCCTATCAAACATCCTTAGAGCCCCTTAAAAATGTGCGGAGGCTACAATAATAGGACTGCACAATGACGTCGATAACAAACTCTTATTTATACTTGGTGTATTATATTGTCACATTTTTAATAAATGATTATGTTATGTTTCAGTGGAGGAGGATTCGATTAAAAGCTTCAAAATTCCTCATCTTTAACAACGCTTGTAAACTTCCAGATATCGATCCACGGGACACTTCCATCCAAAAATATCTTTTCCCATCGGCTCCTATCAAGTATATTTTATTTAATTATTATAATTATTTTTTTTAAGGGACTTCCAAACAATAACTTAAACATTTCTAGCACTAAAGGCCGGTTGCTTCACTTCTAGTCAACTAGCAAACTTTTCCGATTGATAGCAAATCATCGATATAATAAACAAGAACACGCTTAACCTACGAGTTAAAAAAATGAGTTTTTCACATATAATTAGCTATCTGAGGTATAGGAGAAGTTTTGTGAAGTTAGAAAATTAATAAAGGCATCATTTATAAAAAATTATTAAAAATTGAAATAATTAATTAAAACTAATCGCTTTTATTTTTAATTTTGCCCTCTCGGTCACGTTTTCAACGATTCAAAAACGCGAGTCAAACAGAACTAAGGAGTTTAAATGAGATATTTGGCTTTTCAATGTGATAACAATAATAGATGAAAGCAGTAGGCACCCAGATTATGCCTGTTATGTTCTTGGACTTTCAGAGAATATTAAAAAAAAAAAAAAAAAAAAAAAACACTCAAGCAGTTTGGTGCACATACTGCCCTAAAATCAAACATGAGCTTATCTTATTTATTTAATAGCAATGACAGATATCCTCCCTTTGATAACAAATTTGATGATGTTTATTTTATCAAATGTTTAGATTGCTCACCACCAACGAGAGACTATGTATTAATAGGTAAAACAGGGTGTCAAATTAATCAAATGTGGCTCATCGGAGTAATATAAAATGCAAAAAAAAAACTCTGCGCTCTGCTTACTTTCCTTAGAAAACAATCACAATTTAGACATACTAGTAGATAAACCAAACATTTTCCTGCAGATGAATACGAAACGTTTAATACAAAACAAATTTTTAAGTATTAATTTTAAAAATTTTGTAGGAAAAATAAAATTTTATTCCCAAAAAAAAATATTTTTCTCAAATCTCGTGGGGGGGGGGTAATTACCCCTTGTATCCGCCCTTGGACCTGGGTGACAGGATGTGTGTGTGACTTAGTCATTTTTATAATAATCGTTAACTCTCTGTCTTATATTTTTTTTCTGTCTTTTTTGTCTTATTACTTTCTCTTACCTCTATATACTCGTTTGTTAATATATAGAAAGTATTGGATTCATGTCAAAAATTCGATGTCGAGATTTTGGCAGATATACACGTTTTGAGGCCCCCTGAATTCAAAAAATCTGGTGTGACTGGCGCACAGCACACAACCTCTTACCTTCGGTAATCGAAAGTTGTGTACTGTGCTTGTCACACCAGATTTTTTGTGTCGACATGTATTTAGTTTCCGACAGTATGGTACATTCGATTTTCAAGATGTAAAATTTCTAAGTATGGCAAAATATTTATATTTTGTTACCATGGCAACCATTTCTCCTATCTTTTCTATGGAGAACAAGAGTAAAGTGGTCTTCAGAAGATTTCAATCACAAAATGAGAATATACATTTTAAAGAGCAACTAAAAAATAGTTGATATATGAATTTAAAAAAAAATCGTTGGAGCAAATTTTGAGAAAATCGAAAAAAACTGAAAAAGTGCATCAGTAAAGTACTAGTACTTTTGGTCGATTTTGTTCAAAAGCTTCGTGTCACGTCCCATGGTGGTGTCTAACTTAAATATAAAATTTCAACCTCCTAGCTCTTTTCGTTCTTGGGATATTTTGTTCACAGACACACAGACAGACACACACACAGACAGACCATGTCGCAAAAACCACTTTTTTGGATTCAGGGGACCTCAAAACGTGAAGATCCATCAAAATCTCGACATCGAATTTTTGACATGAATCCAATACTTTCTCTCTATATATATATTACATATATACATAGGTAAGAGAAAGTAAAAAGTGGTTTTCGCGAGATGGTTTGTCTATATGTGTGTCTGTGAACAAAATATCTCAAGAGCGAAAAGACCTAGGAAATTGAACTTTTATATTTAAGTTAGGCACCCCATGGGACGTGACACGAAGCTTTTGAACAAAATCGACCAAAGAATACTAGTACTTTACTGATGCAATTTTTCAGTTTTTTTTTCGATTTTCTCAAAATTCGCTCCAACTATTTTGATTAAAATTCATAAATCAATTATTTTTTAAATGCTCTTTAAAATGTATATTTTCATTTTGCTATTGAAATCTTGTGAAGACCACTTTACTCTTGTACTTTATAGGAATGATAGGAGAAATGATTGCTATGGTAACAAAAATATAAATATTTTCCCATACTTATAAATTTTACGTCTGAATTCAAAAGTACCGTACTGTCGGGAACTTAATATATGTCGACACAAAAAATCTGGTGTGACAAGCACAGCACACAACTTTCGATTACCGAAGCTAAGAGAAAGTTGTGTGCTGTGCGATCAATCACACCAGATTTTTTTTAGAAAACAACGGCTATTTTTACTTTCTCTTACCCTATAGCGGTATATGAAATATATAGAGAGAGAGAGTATTGCGATTTCGTTTAAAAAGTGCTGAAACCTTAGGTAAAACGTGAATGAGCATAAAACACAAAAGTAAATTGAAATATTTTCAAAATGATAATGTATAGAATCAGAAAAAGAATCCAATAATTTCATAAAATTTATACTAGTTATTTTTTTATAGGGTTTATCTATTTATTTTAATCGAATGGCGTGATAAAAGGGTTAAGTCAATAGTCAAATTGACTTATCTTCTTCTAACAAACAAAAATATGATAGATTCAAACCACTCGCTAATACACAAGCAAATATTGAGTTATTTGTCCACCCCCCCCCATGGTTGTGACAATAGTAATAATCTAAAAGACCTGTTCGAATCCCAGGCAGTTCGATGAATTTATAATTAAAATTCTTAAATTGAAAACGTCCTTGGTGGTTAATAGAAATGCTCTGTCTCAGTTATTTCGTACGATATATTACTAATTTTTTTTTTTTCAAATATGTAAACAAGCGAGGGCAAGCCTTGCGAATGGTTGAGCTCGTGAAAGAGAGCTGGCAACGATCGATAAAGGAATGTTTCACTTCGCCCTATAATTTAATATAATCTTTTAAATCTAACATTAGTCTAATGCCACAAAAACGCATATAAATAAAAATCTGGTGTGACCTAAAGTACGTCCAAAAACTTTATATACTTCTTATGAGATAATTAAATCTAGAATATCATCTAAAATTAATTAATCAAAATTATTAGTTAGCTTTAAGAGAGATTTTTCAAATCAACCCCTATTACTAATTACTTTTATTTTCATTGTAGATGTTCCAAATTTCCATTATTAACAAAAACCCATAAAGATCGTTCTGGGAAATATGTGATCACTATTGAAGAAGAACATATACCAAAATATATACAAAAGGAAGGAGCAGGCTTAAATGACATCTTTTGTTGCTACAGTGTCATCAAGAGAATTCAGGCCACTGAGAAAGGCATGGGTGCTGATGATCTTTTCAAGTGAGTTGATCATATTAATCCATCGTTATTCTTATACAATCAACCCCGTAGCAGAGAGATTAAAACATGGGTTTATAATCCAAAGAATTCATTGGCACTAGTTCAATTATCATCTAATTAAAGATAAATAAATAACACTAGGTTAAGTTTCAAAAGATTTTAGCGCATTTCGTCGTAAATACGTCATCTTCAGAGCTAAACTGACTATTACATTTATTGACAATCTTATTTATAATTATTTTTTTTTAAGGGGGTTGGAGAATAATAACCAGCAGTTTTATCGCTCCACCTGACGTCCTTTTATTTGGCAGATATTTCGATGCATAGGACACGCATCATCTTCAGTGCCACGAGGCATATAGTAGGTGGGCTTAGTCTATTTTTATCAAATGCCTTAGGGGCGTTAAACATAATTAGTGAGGTGCCTTCTCTAAGCTGATGACCGCTCTGTGTCCAAAACAGATACCAATTCCGTTTCGCCGCGCTTGGCATCACTTAACCGCAATGACTATGGTGACTGTTGTTCTTCTTGCCATGCCCCACTAGCTCTACGATGAATATAAATAAGATTGTTAATAAATGTAATAGTCAGTTTGTGTCATACATAGCTCTGAAGATGACGTATTAACTTCAAAATAGGCATAAGCTAAAATAAACCTTTTGAAACGTATCCTATTGTTATTTATATATTTATTTATAGATGATAATTAATAATTAAATTAAATAAATTAAATTTTTTTTAAATTTATTTATATCCTTAAATGAATAGGTCACATTAAATATGATAAAATTTCTAAGTTGTCTTTTGTGCAATACTAACATTGTAAGCAGGCGCGGTTTTTTTTTTGATGGGAGGGGAGGGGCTGATTTTTTTTAAATTATCAAATCCAGCCATTTTAAAAAGCCTCCACCCATCCAAACAAACTAGAACTGCGCCTGTTATTAATTTTAGTAGTATATTCTATACTAGCCGCGTTCGGACAAGAAAGGGAACAAGAAATGCCCTTTTTAGCTCGCGAGCTCGGCTTTGCTAAGCAGCATTGGCGTAACTAGGGAGTTGCCGGGGGAGGGGGCATAAAGCTCCCTGCCCCAAGATAAATTGAGAAAGTGTGGGGCTTTCCAGGCCCCCCTGAGGATAGCTGGTCCCATGCCATCCCCCAGCCAAATTCTCTAGTTACGCCCATGCTAAGCAGTGTATTAATTAATAAGCAATTTCATTTATGTCAATCGGCTTTTTTATTAAAAATAATGATTGAGCAATGGAGGGCATATTTAATAAGAATTATTTACTAAAAAATAAAGCTTCGACTTCTATAAGCCGCCCTAATAGTTTGTCACTTGGACACATGAGGCGCCACTAATCAAGAACGCCTTGTAGTTATGCAAAATCAATTCATGACTGATATTATGTATGCCTATTTGTGGGGAAGTTTGAATAGTTTAAGTCAGTGGTTCCCAACCTTTTTTGATGTGCGGCCCACTTTTTCCTTAAAAAAAAACCCTGAGGCCCAGTGTATATATATAATTTTATATAAATATATATAATTTTTATCTTTTCTTAGACCTCCGCGGCCCAGTTCCAATCAGCTCGCGGCCCACGGGTTGGGAACCGCTGGTTTAAGTATTTGAGAATATTCATCCCGGTCTGGGCGGGATTTTATCATTCTCATCAGTAGACTGAATTATACCTTATTATTCCAAAAGATTTTTAAAAGTCTCTTTCGGCATCTGGCAATACTTATTTAATTATTTAATAGGCAATATAATCTGGATAATATCAAAAGAAAGTTGGGCCTGGGCCCCAAAAGGTTCGGGGGGGGGGGGGGGGGGGGGGGGGTTTGGGACGGGGCCCCGGCCACGGCGCCCGATGTTTTCTTCTTTAAAGCATTGGGGATTGCCTGCCGTTATATAAATCAACATTCCTCAAAGACGATACGGAATTCATTTTGGTAAATTGCAAGACAGACAAACAAACAATTTACACAAATATGCATGCAGTACCGTCGATGAAAACTATTAAATCGAAACGCCTGAAACATCGTAACAATACTGAAGGAAGTCCGTTGTCGGTGCTTCTTTTTGGCTACGACTCCATGTCCAGACTCAACCTGCTCCGAACTATGCCTCGTACAGTCAAGCATCTTGAAAATAGTGGCTGGCTCGAGTTCAAGGGATACAACAAGGTCAATTGAACGCCAAACGCAATAATTGTTTTGAGTAACAATATATTTTACTTTCTCTTACCTATATTATATAGTCTAGACTAGATGTTAATATATACTGTATAGAAAGAAAAAGTATTGGATTCATGTCAAAAATTCGATGTCGAGATTTTGATGGAGTTACACGGTTTTTAGGTCTTCTGAGTCCAAAACAGTGGATCCCGCAAAATCGTCTGTATGTTTGTCTGTCGGTGTATGTGTCTGTGAAAAAAATATCTCAAGAACGAAAAAAGCTAGAAGGTTGAAATGTGCTGTATATATAAATAAGCACCCCCCCTGGCACGTGGCAGGAAGCTTTTGAACAAAATAGGCCAAAAAGTACTAATATTTTTTTCAATTTTTTTGATTTTCTCAAAATTTGCTCTAATGATTTTGATTAAAATTCATAAATCAATTTTTTAAATGCTTTTTAAAATGTATATTCTCATTTTGTCCTTAAAACTGTTTGGAGTCCACTTTACTCTTTTACTTAAAAGGAGAAATAGTAACAAAATATTCTGTTTGATTTTTATAAATTTTATATCTTGAATTCTATGTAAAGTAGGGCCTGCTGTCGGAAACTAAATATACGTTGGCACAAAAAATAGCACAGCACACAACTTTCTCTTACCTTCGGTAATTAAAAGTTGTGTTCTGTGCTTGTCACGCCAGAAATTTTTAATTTGAATTCTAAATTAATTATTCTTTCCTTATTGAAAAAAAAATATGAATGAATATTTGCAGGTAGGAGATAACACCTACCCAAATATGGCAGCCATATTAACAGGACAAACAACAGATCAACTTAGAACCACTTGTCTATACAACCAAACAACAAATTTTGATTTATGTTCTATTATATGGAAAGAATATGCAAAAAGGGGATATTCAACGATCTACTTTGAAGACGAGCCAACTATGGGTACTTTTATCCTTAATAAAGCAGGATTCTACAAAAAACCTACAGATTTATTTACGGCCTTTCATGCATGTTAATTTTTTCACTTTCTTATATAATAATAAGGTTGTTTAGAGGCCGAAAGACTCTAAGGGCCAAAATAAAGATATTAATAATTCAAAAGAAGAAAAAATAATATTACAATAATTTGTGTTCGCCCATAAATTGAAATTTTGATATCAAAAAAAAAGAAAAAAAATAATTTCTCAGAGTATATGTAAGTTATTATTAGGAGAATTTTTAATTTTAAATACTGTACGGTATTTATATATTTTTAATAAATATTTAATACAAATATGTGGTCTATAAATAAAAATTCTCCTAATAATATTATTTCAAACCACAAAAGCTTTAATAAACATATTAATATATGTAAGTTTATTCAATGTCGATTAATAGGTTTAACATTATTATATATTAATGTAAGATAAATTGTTAATAATATGATTTTATTTATTTAGGGTAGGAGCTACTCTACCATTTCTTACTATACAAGGGGGGGGGGGAAAATACGACAGAAAGAAATTTAACTTGTTTA
>JAKCPI010019562.1:0-31685 GCA_023213315.1 Euborellia annulipes
AGCTGGTGTGAAAGTTAATGAAAAGAATTTTACCTCATCAGTATTCCATCAATTTCACGTATGAAACCAGGAAAATAATAAACTGCCATTCATAGATATGTTGATAATAAATAATAAAGATCAGTTAAAAATAAATTGGTATAAAAAGCCTTATTCGAACTCTAGAATTTTAAATTTTCTCTCTGCCAGCCCACCTACTCACAAAATTAATGTCCTCACAGGCTTATTTGTCTAGGATGTTAAAATTGAGTAATAAAGAGTTTTGGAATGAGAATATTTTAAGATTTAAATCGGTAGCTCGGTCTAACAACTACCCCAAAGCAATAATAAATAAAATAATCCCCAAAACCCTCTCTGCACTAAATAATAATAAGCTAAATAATGGAATAGAAAATACTGATGAGGTAAAATTCTTTTCATTAACTTTCACACCAGCTTACTCCTAAAATAAAACACTTGTTCAAACAATATAATATAAAATTAGTGCCGAAAATTAAAAATGACCTTGCGCCCTTATATAATACAAAGGACCCAATTAAAAAAGGACAAAAAAGCAATGTCATATACCAGATAAATTGCAAAGGGTGTAATAAAATTTACATAGGTAACACAAAAAGGGAGATATCGGTTCGTATCAGAGCATAAAAACTCTGTAGATAAAAATTATAAAAACCAAACAGCCTTAGTCAAACATTCCAAAATTGAAAAGCATAGCTTTGATTTTGATAACTACGTGGTTTTGGATTTTGAGAGAAATTGGATGAAGCGATATTTCAAAGAAAGTTGTTTCATTCAAAAAAACATCAATAGGACAGTGAATTTTAGGGTTGACACTGAAAACCTCATAAACGGTTATAAAATTCTATTGAAAGACTGAACCACCGAAATGTCGTATCAAAACGTCATTCTCAATTTTTATTAAAACAAATTCGATTAAATGAATAGAGATATATTTTCCTTGTCTGACAATTTTTACTAAAGCTTTGTATGTATTTTTTAAAAATAGAAATAATTCCTAGATTAATTTATATTATCATAGATTTGAGAAATTAATTTTTAACTATTTTTATAAATTTTATATTATATATTTCGGATTTCCTATCTAATTGAATTAAATGATTAATAATTGCTACTTGAATAACATGTCGCTTCCAAGCGTTTTAATTATAAGGGCCGTAATGTGGTGAATTGAGGTGAAGTATGTATATTTTGTAACATTTTTTTCGAAACATTATTTATGACCCACCGCCTTTTCTCACAGATGCCCCCTTTATGTTAATATAGATCCACTGAGGAAGGAGTGCCGTTAGGTCTCCGAAATATATGGAAATATTGCCTTACTAACGAAATAAAAACAATTGCTGAAAATAAAGCGTTTTTCTTTTCTCTTTAATAAACCAAACTTCAGCATCACCACTTGAGGAGAATAGCTCTTTATGTTAAGTATCCTTGTTATATATAATGCCTCTCCGACTGTCTGTTTGACCAATTTAGAATTGGAATTTCGAAGTGAAATTTCCATTCCTATAAGAGGATGTTATGAAAAGTCAAGGAAAATGTTAGGATCCCCAAACTCTCAAAAGGGGAAGAGCAAAAATTTCCAAAAAATTACCCATTGTCTTGCTTTTTATTTTAAAATTCATTTTATGTTTTGGCATCAGAGGCCATTTAGACCCCCGTCTCTATTTATCTCAATTGATTAGTATCCAATTCAATTTAAATAAATTTTGTCGGCTGGAACGGGATTTGAACACTTAACCTTTGGTATCAGAAGCTAATACTCTACCTCTGAGCCATAGTTCAGGGGCTTGTCTTGCCTTATGAGAAATTTAAGCCAATTAACATTAATTAAAATAATTAAATCTCTCAAATGGAAAATAATAAAAATTCTTATATAATAAAATTTTTTAATTTTTTTCCTTGGAGCCTGGATTGTATAAAGACAGTCAGACAGCACTACACCATCATATATGGACGATGCCATGCCTGAAGGAACCAAGCGCCATTAAGCCAAATCCGAGATAGGGGGCATCCCATTTGCATACGTGTAAACAAAACCAATTGCAATGACTTATTTTCTTGCTTTATACAAAATAAAGTGCCCAGAGTAATAATGCTGTGTGATTTAAATAAAGAGGTGGATCTTCTTTTTCCCTACAAGATGGTGGTCTTATCTCAATTTCGATCATAATGGAGCTTGGTTCCCTTATGCATAACATCGTCCATATATAGATCCCTTTAAGATAAGAGAGTATACAAATATGCATTTTTTTTAAACACCTGGATCCCCCGCCAGCTGGCTCGGGCCCGCCTGCGGCGGACCCTCGCTCTTTCTTAATTATGAAAAGGAAATTATTTTTACTATCTATTCCAATCCAGTGCCTGCTTGAAGATTTGTTTACATTCAAAGAATACACAACTGCAAAGAATACTTAAATATTTATCTATACATTTCCTATGAGAGAAATCGTAACTTTAGGAATTAATAACTCAAAAAGTTATAGGAATTTCGGGACCTGAGTATTTTTTTCGGGACTCTCCATAACGTCCTCTATAAGACTACAAAATTTTGTTTCAAAATTCCAACGGGAAGTTGGTCAAGCAGAGCGTGACAGACGGACAGACGAACACTCCACAATTATTATATAGATTGGAGCATTCTTATTTAAGCCATTTGGTATCCAAATGGAGCCGAACCCTCGACCCTTAGTATACAAGGCAGGTGCGATACCAACTACACCAAGCCCGAGGGCACACAGATATGCATTCTTATCATTAATTGCATGAAACGAGCTGACCGAAAAATTGATGGGAAAAGGGAAGGCTCTGCCGCTGACTGGCCCTCGCCAGCCGAAGTCGGGTGGAGCGGCTAGTTCAGCGTTCGAACCTATTTTTTTTTTTTTTTTTACAACTCTCGTCGCTAACCTCATTTATTTTCACTTTTACTTATTTGTTACTAATATCAAGCATTAAATAATCATAATAATAATAATTTATTATTAATAAATAAATAGACTTTCAGAAGAAAAAAAAGAAGTTTGATCACGCGAAAAATCATCCGCCAAGCTTTAGAGTAATTGATGCCATTTACAAATTATGGGAAATTAAAGATCTTCTCTCATGGAATAGAGCAAGAGACAAAATAAAAGAAGGTCATCTCTCTCTCAATTTATTTATAAAAAAAAAAAAAGATTTTTTTAATGGATAACAGATTAGATAATTTAAAGTATAATTTAACATAAATTTAATGCAGATTGAGAGCCGTTAGTTGAATTAACAATTTTTTAATAAAAAAGAAAAAACGTTAGATTAAATACAAGAGAGTTACATTTAATTAGTTTTTAATAAACTTTGTTTGTTACTGTTTTTCTCACTTGTCGGTCAAATTCACAAATATTGAAGAATCATAATTTTAAATTTGTAAAAATCTGCTTAAAAAAAAAGGATAGTTACAAACGCATTTTTCGACCAATTGTGTAGAGTGCAGAGTTGGCAAGTTATTTACAAATGAGGAAATTACATGGTAATAACTAACTTGTAAATAAATAGGTCGTTGTAAATAACTAACTCCCTAAATAAAACCTTATATTTCATATTTTTACTTTCTCTTACTTTTATATAAATGTTAATATATAGAGAGGGAAAGTATTGGATTCATGTCAAAAATTCGATGTCAAGATTTTGATGGATATACACGTTTTGAGGTCCCCTGAATCCAAAAAAGTGGTTTTCGCGACATGGTCTGTCTGTCTGTGAACAAAATATCTCAAGAACGAAAAGAGCTAGGAGGTTGAAATTTTATATTTAAGTTAGGCACCCCCCTGGGACGTGACACGAAGCTTTTAAACAAAATCGGGCAAAGACTGATGCACTTTTTCCGTTTTTTTTTTGATTTTCTCTAAATTCGCTTCAACGATTTTTTTAAAATTAAAAAATCACCCAGGTAGAAATTTATCTTAGTCGGACAAGTTATTAGCTTAGAATTAGCTTTATTTAAGCTTAGAGTCTAAGATAGTTTTTTAAGCTTATTTCTAGCTTATTATTAGCTTGTTATTAGCTTGTTATTAGCTAGTTTCCTTAGGTTGCTGCTATCTTATTTCTAGCTTATTATTAGCTTGTTTTTAGCTTATTATTAGCTTGTTTTTAGCTTATTATTAGCTTGTTTTTAGCTTATTATTAGCTTGTTTTTAGCTTATTATTAGCTTGTTTTTAGCTAGTTTTCTAAGCTAATTTCAAGGTTCGTTTTTATCTTGGATATCTAGCTTAAAGCAACCTTGCATTCCATTGATACTATAAGGTTGTGTTGTATTCGAATAAGTAATTACTTTTATCTTAAGGTACTGACCAGGGCCGCAGGCAAACCCCCCTCCCCCCCCTCCATAGCACCTGGTCTTCTATCAAATGCATATAAAAAAAATTTTAATTTGAGAAAAATCATTTTGAATAATTATTCTTAATAAATATAAATTTGGCAGAGTATCAGTATATGAAATAAAATTTAAATAATGAATTTTTTAATTACTTAGAATGAGTGTAAATAGTAACCTAATATTATTCTTGAATTTTAACTCTTTTATTTATAATTTAAAAAAAAGACCCCTGCCTACCTGGAAAAACCCAAAAAGGAAGCATTTGTAAACAAAAGAATTTACAGTTAGAGTGGACACAGGCAGCTTTGGTCAGGTTAGTCTACTCTAAACTTTAGGCCTGATAGGATCGTGAATTTTTTTTTTAGAATTTAAATTTGTGTTTTAAAAATTCGAGGGGTGCAAACTAATTTTTTAAATATCTCTTTTGCCCCCCCCCCCCCCCCTGAAAGACGCTATTCATCATTTATGTAAGTATATTTATTACATATAAAATAAATAAGAAATAAGCTTAAATGATTAAATATTTTTTTTTAGATTTTTAGGTCCAGTGCTAAGTGCTTGGTTTCATAAAGAATATAACATGGTGATTTATTAACTGCATGTTTTAAAAATAAATATATATTGATAAATTATGTGATTTCTCATTTTTTGTAAAAAGTGGACTTATACCACTTTCAAAATAAATGGTCCATATATATGTATTTTATATCTTTTGTTTGTGTTGGAAAAATATTTTAAATAAAAATTTTATTTTTTGCAAATACTTTTTTTTTAACTCAAAATACCATACCTTGCCCTTAGCTAGTTTTGTTAGCTAATTCCAAGCTTATTTTAAGCTAACAAAACAACCTTGCCCTTAGCTAGTTTTGTTAGCTAATTCCAAGCTTATTTTAAGCTAACAAAACAACCTTGCCCTTAGCTAGTTTTGTTAGCTAATTTTAAGCTTATTTTAAGCTAATTCCAAGCTTATTTTAAGCTAACAAAACAACCTTGCCCTTAGCTAGTTTTGTTAGCTAATTTTAAGCTTATTTTAAGCTAATTTCAAGCTTATTTTAAGCTAACAAAACAACCTTGCCCTTAGCTAGTTTTGTTAGCTAATTTTAAGCTTATTTTAAGCTAATTTCAAGCTTATTTTAAGCTAACAAAACAACCTTATTTTTAGCTAGTTTTTTTAGCTAATTTTAAGCTAATTCGGTAAGCTTGCTGCTAGCTTAGAAAAGCGTTACAAAATAAGCTTAAACTAAGCTAATTTTGTTAGCTAATTTTAAGCTTAAACTTAGAAAATTAGCTTAATATTAGCTAGTTTTAAGGTTGAATTTCTACCTGGGCAATTATTTTTTAGATTCTCTTTCAAATGTATATTCTCATTTTGCCATTGAAATCTTCTGAAGACCACTTTACTCTTGTATTTCATAGGAAAGATAGGAGAAATGGTTCCTATAGTAACAAAATATAAATATTCTCCCATACTTATAAATTTGACATCTTGAATTCTAATATATAGGTGGAAACTAAATATATCTCAGCACAAAAAATCTGGTGTGACAAGCACAGAACACAACTTACTTTTACCAAAAGTAAGAGAAAATAGTGTGTTGTGCGACCAGTCACACAAGATTTTTTATTTGTCGAAAAACTATCATATAGATAGATAGCCATGGATCAAGAGCTTTAGGAAGATTATTATTAACGCTGTTCAAAGAAAATGAAATTACTGTGGCAAACACAACTCGACTAAACAATCACTGCAAAATTAAAAGAGAATCAGGTCTATTCTCTAAAAACAGACTTTAAAATTTAAAATAAACAAATGGGTGTTAAAAAGTAATGTAAGCTTTAAAAAATGATATTCAAAATCACTTCCTTACCTCAAATAGCTATTCTGTAAACAAATACTTTAAAGCCAAAGCATTAACATTTAGTAAATAGTGTTAAAAATTAATTCCATGTCTAGGGGGTGCCTTTAATATTTTAACGTCGTGTTTAAAATAAACATGACGTCCTTAAGGTTATGATTTTGATAGCTTTGAAATAAAAGCAACATGTTAACGTCGCTGTTAAAACTTTGTTTAGATAATAGCATTTTTTTAACGCTGATTGTTTTTACATTACTTTTTTAACACCCATTTGTTTATTTTAAATTTTAACGTCTGTTTTTAGAGAATAGACCTGAGTTCGTCCACCCAGTTTACAAAATAAAAGGAATAGTAAAAGAGCGCAGCGAGTTGAAAGGCTGGCTGGCTGGCTGTCATTCAAAGTTGCAAGGTGTCAAGTAGCGACAAAGCAAAATTGTTATTTAGTTGAGCTATGCCAGCCAGAATTCCCGTTCCGAATTCGTCATAGACAATTCTAAAAATTCTGACCTTTTCACTTTATCTTTTTCTTAAAAAAAAAAAAAATAAAAAAAATAATACATAATCAAAGCTCGTTAGCAACAAGTTAACTATCCTCTCTGTAATCTGCAATCACGATATATTCTTTGACCTTAATTACATCAACTAACTTCACATGTCCATACAAAGCGGGGATATGTGCATTCACATTGAGGATAAGAAACCAAAATAATGGGATAATTTTCTTTGTTGGTCTTAAGGGGGTTCAGGAGCAACATCTAAACTTACTTAAAAAAAAAAAACTAGACTATTATAAGGAAATTTTCAATGAGGTTTTTTTTAAATGAATTAAATTCATAAGAGATTATTGGGACATCGAGCTATAATTTTTTTAATGACTTATTAAAAAATTATCGTAATTAATTTTTTTGTTATCAAGCAAATACAAAAAAACAATCTGTCCCAATAATCTTTAATTTTTTTAAATTTAAAAATGAATTTATTGATATTATTAATCATATATTAATTAAGAAATTTTTAAAATAAGCTTAGATGATTTATTTAAAAATCAACTGTCAAATTAGTTCAGCATTCTTGCAATAGATGGCAGGTTAGTCTAATAGCTGATCCCCTAATAGCCTATATCTGGCCTATATTTATATATTTTTATGCTTTTATATAAGATACATAATATAAATTGTCGGTTCAATGAAGAATAGAAATGGCTGTGGTGATGATTGATAAGGAGCTCAATGAGGAAAGGCAGCCAGCATAAATAAAAACTTTTATATTATTTCATCGACGTTTCGGAAGCTCGTCGCTTCCATCTTCAGGACCTATGGTCATCAAATATTTTTTATTATTAGACAAATTAGAAAAATATACAGAATGTAGTATAAAATCTTACGAAATAATTGTCGAAATTGAGATGGAGAACATTATAAAATACACACAACAAATGTTCATAAAATGTATGTTGTGCATAATATTTAACAGATATTTAACAATTGTATGATTTTATAATTATATAGGCTGTCCAGGTGAGTAACAGTCTCAAACGCCGACCAAGATAGACTAAAAGAATTTAATCGATGTCTTTACTATATAAAATTAACATTAAAATTCTTAGAAAGTTAGTATTAATAAATAGAGAAAAATATTAAATGTTTATAAAAATAAAATATTATTTGTTAATTACAGAAATAGATTTATTCCCATGTTAAAATATTTTTTTCTTAAACTGTTGCATAAATTATATGTTTTAATTAAAATTTAAGAAGACTTATTAATAATTCATAAAGTGCACTTAGATGTTCAAGATCAATTTTATAGTTGCATGATTGCGTTCTATATTTTTGTATGGCAACCATCTCAATAAATTCTCTTCTGAATGTGTTTTGATCTTGATACATTATTTTATAATTTTTGAAGTCGAAATTATGTCGGTGTTCGAAGGCATGGCAGGCTAAAGCTGTGTTTTGTTTTTTATTAATTATTGAGAGTTCATGCTCGCGTATTCGTAGGCCAACTTTGCGCGCGCTTGTCCCTATGTAAACAATAGGACATTTTTCAGCCTCGGAACCCAAACAATTTATTTTATACACAATATTTGCCTTTTCGTGGATAGGTGTTTTGCTTTTTTGGTTAAATAAATATCCCAAGGTGTTGGTAGGTTTGAATGCGATTTGGATTATATCATCTGATAAAATTTTTTTCAATTGGTGACTTATTTTTGGGTAATAATCCAATGCAAAAAATATTTTGGTTGTTTTTTTGCCACCGGTATCGTCTTCGCTGTTACGCCGATTTCTAAGCTGGTATTCATTTTCTCTAATCAGTTTATTTGTCAAAGCTCTTGGATATTCATTATCACGGCAAATGGCTCTTATTTTTTCAAAATTCTTCGGCCAGAAGGCTTCATGACTGATTTTAGTCATTCTATAAATAAAATTTTTGACTGAATTTATTTTATGATTAAGAGGGTGTTGGGAATTAAAATTTATTATCCGTGATGTTTGGCTTTCTTTCCTGTACCAGTCAAGAATTATATTCCCATCATGTTGTCTAATTAGCGTCGTGTCTAAAAAATTAATTCTTCGCTCTTTTTCTATCTCGTAGGTGAATTTTAAATTAATATCATATGAGTGCAGGCGTTCTTGCACTATTTGAATTGCATCTTCTCTTAGACAGCAGATAGAGTCGTCTATATATCTAAAAAAGAATTCCAGGTTTAATTTCTGTATTATTTCAGTCTCTAGGTCTTCCAAGACAAGATTTGAGTAGAACGGCGCGGTGCTGTTACCCATTGTTTGGCCGGAATTCAATTTATACGTTTTTTGTTCAAACTGAAAGAAGTTGGCGTCCATAGTTATTTTGACCGCTTCGAGAAATAAATCTACAGAGAGATTAGTAAAAGGGCTTATTTCACTCCAGCGTTTTTTTATCACTTCTATCACTTTGCAATTTTGAACATTTGTATAGAGGGAGACGATGTCGAAGCTCGCAAGAATTTGGTCACTAGGTACTTGAATATGTTTAATTTTCTCGATGAAATCGAAAGTGTCTTTAATATGGTATTCGCCTCTCCCGACAACGTTTCGTAAAATTGCAGCAATGAATCGCCATAGTTTTTCTGTGGGTGCATTGTTGTTGCTCACAATCGGCCTTAATGGTTGATTTTGCTTATGAATTTTTAATGTTCCATATAGCTTAGGGATGTTTGCGGCGGATGTGTATAGCTTCTTATACTCTTGGTTGGTTATGAGTTTGCTATCTAGTAACTTTTTGAAAAAATTATTACTACGTCGCGTAAACACTTCAGTTGGATTATTGGATATAATTTCGAAGTTATTATTCCCTGTGATTATATGGTTCATTTTTTCTATATAGCTATCTTTTTCGATGAATATGGAGCAATTTGCTTTATCGGCTTTGATTAATAGTATATTGTTGTTTGCTTTTAAATATTGCTTCACTTTGGAGACCGGATCATTATTATATGGTGTGGATTTACTACGTGATCGTGTGACTTTGTGAGCTGAATTTACAACATTAGTTAAGACATTTATAGTTTTTAGCCTCAAAAGATTTCTGCATTCTTTACTATGTTTATGTATTATATTCTCGGTTTGTGCTACGAGTTTAACGACGGGAATTTGGTCGATGTTTGTTAAAAAACTATGTTTGTGCCCTAGTTTAGCAATATTGATAATGTCTTTTGGAATGTCTTGGTTCGAGAGATTCATACACCAATTTTCAGGCATGTTAGAAAGGACCGGAGATTTTTCAGGGACTACTAGCAATTTTTTCCTTTTCACTCTAAGAGCGTTATGATAATAGATCGCGTATAATTCTTCTATTTTTTCTAGTACGGAGTTATATATTTGAATGGATACCAATGTTTTTAAATTAACTAAAGATGTTTTAATCATATTTGCTAAGTGCACTTTATGTGAGAATGACCTTCTTTTTTAGATATATAGACGACTCTATCTGCTGTCTAAGAGAAGATGCAATTCAAATAGTGCAAGAACGCCTGCACTCATATGATATTAATTTAAAATTCACCTACGAGATAGAAAAAGAGCGAAGAATTAATTTTTTAGACACGACGCTAATTAGACAACATGATGGGAATATAATTCTTGACTGGTACAGGAAAGAAATCCAAACATCACGGATAATAAATTTTAATTCCCAACACCCTCTTAATCATAAAATAAATTCAGTCAAAAATTTTATTTATAGAATGACTAAAATCAGTCATGAAGCCTTCTGGCCGAAGAATTTTGAAAAAATAAGAGCCATTTGCCGTGATAATGAATATCCAAGAGCTTTGACAAATAAACTGATTAGAGAAAATGAATACCAGCTTAGAAATCGGCGTAACAGCGAAGACGATACCGGTGGCAAAAAAACAACCAAAATATTTTTTGCATTGGATTATTACCCAAAAATAAGTCACCAATTGAAAAAAATTTTATCAGATGATATAATCCAAATCGCATTCAAACCTACCAACACCTTGGGATATTTATAATAATAATAATAATAATAATGCTTGTTTTATTTGAAACAAAAATTAGTTACAAATTGTATTAATTTGATGTTGCTTTTTGCAACAATTTTATAATAAATTTACAACAAAAATACAAAAAGAAATTACAGGCATTTACACGTTGGTCTTGACAGACCGTCCGCTTAATGGGAAAAGGGGGGTGGTTTACGGGTGACTAAAAATTAAATTCTCGAATTAACGTCCATCTAAAACCCCAAGCTTCAGCAGCAAATCTGGCCAAACTGTTCCAATCTCTGCCGTTCATAAAATCTTTGAACTCCTCTTCTGATAGGCGATCTTTACCTAACCACTTCCGTCGAATATATTTAAGAATTGGGCATATAGCGACAAAATGAGACACTGTTTCATTTTCATTTAAACAGCAGAGTGAGCATTTATAGATTTTCCCAATCATCCAGGGCTGATAATTCAAGCAGACCGCTTCCCCACGGAGCTTGAAAATCCACTTCTTGTTTCTCCAGCTGCAGTTTTTATCAGAAATGTAAGTTTTATTGCCCCTACCCAGGTCCAAGTCCAACTCTTTATATATGGTATGAAAGGATGCTTCTTTGGCCTTTTTTTTTGCATCGAGGAAGTAATTTTCTTGAACTCGGTTGATTAGTTCCGTCAAGGATATTTTTCGATCCTCAGATCTTATATCAAGTTCTAGAGAAAGTCCAGCTGCCAAATTCATTAGATATCTGTACCAAAACACATTCTTGGAGATAGTCAGAAGCGCAATTCTTTTAGGTAGTCTGTTGTTTGGCATATTCAATACTTTTATCACATAGTTTATATGCAATTTTAATGTGTATGAGTACATAGACTCAAAACCGGTTTCTAATGTCAATACATAGTTGGGAGTATTATATGGCAGACCAAATATTTTTTTTATAAAGGTTCGCAGTAGTTTTTCTGTGTCGTCGGATTTCTGGAAACCCCACACTTGTGCGGCATAACACATTGTTGATCTGGCTACTGCATTGAAGACCTGTAGTTTTGCGGTTATTGGGATTATACTGTTTGTCATTAAACAGTTTAATCCTGAATGGAGAGCATGTTTGGACGATGTCAGTTTTTCTTTAATGTGCGGTACGAAGCTGAGGGTGGGTGTCATAATTACTCCTAAATATTTATATCTGTTTACCACTTCTATTCTTTTTGAGTTGAAGGTCCACCATTCATCCTTAGCCAGTTTACCCCCTCTCCGAATTCAAACCTACCAACACCTTGGGATATTTATTTAACCAAAAAAGCAAAACACCTATCCACGAAAAGGCAAATATTGTGTATAAAATAAATTGTTTGGGTTCCGAGGCTGAAAAATGTCCTATTGTTTACATAGGGACAAGCGCGCGCAAAGTTGGCCTACGAATACGCGAGCATGAACTCTCAATAATTAATAAAAAACAAAACACAGCTTTAGCCTGCCATGCCTTCGAACACCGACATAATTTCGACTTCAAAAATTATAAAATAATGTATCAAGATCAAAACACATTCAGAAGAGAATTTATTGAGATGGTTGCCATACAAAAATATAGAACGCAATCATGCAACTATAAAATTGATCTTGAACATCTAAGTGCACTTTATGAATTATTAATAAGTCTTCTTAAATTTTAATTAAAACATATAATTTATGCAACAGTTTAAGAAAAAAATATTTTAACATGGGAATAAATCTATTTCTGTAATTAACAAATAATATTTTATTTTTATAAACATTTAATATTTTTCTCTATTTATTAATACTAACTTTCTAAGAATTTTAATGTTAATTTTATATAGTAAAGACATCGATTAAATTCTTTTAGTCTATCTTGGTCGGCGTTTGAGACTGTTACTCACCTGGACAGCCTATATAATTATAAAATCATACAATTGTTAAATATCTGTTAAATATTATGCACAACATACATTTTATGAACATTTGTTGTGTGTATTTTATAATGTTCTCCATCTCAATTTCGACAATTATTTCGTAAGATTTTATACTACATTCTGTATATTTTTCTAATTTGTCTAATAATAAAAAATATTTGATGACCATAGGTCCTGAAGATGGAAGCGACGAGCTTCCGAAACGTCGATGAAATAATATAAAAGTTTTTATTTATGCTGGCTGCCTTTCCTCATTGAGCTCCTTATCGATACATAATATATAATAACATTTATAAAGTATTTATTGTTAAAAGATCAATGCAAATCAACCAAATGCATTAAATATTATTAGCTACCATTCTGACATCTCTTGGCAAATTTTTGAATTACTTGATTTTTTGGGCATACTTTTTTATGACACACTACGCCATCTTATCGGGAAAAACATGCGTTACACCTTCACTCTCGAGCCCCCTTAAGGGTGTTTATGTCGTAACTAGTCGACGAGCCTGCCTTCGGTGGGCAAGTTGTTCTTGGGGAATAATTAACAAAGATTTTTCAACTATACTAAAAAGTAAATAAATGCGAGAATCCGTCGCAAGGACATGCTGTAATCAGCTGATCCCCCCGAGGGCGGGTAGTGCGACTAGTAAATGAATGATTACTTTTAATTTCACCTATATCAATGAAATAAAATTCTGATTGATGGATGACATAATTTTCAAATAACGTTAAACTGATTTGTGCAAGTGATAATTAGTAAATTTTATTAAATGGCCACACCAGTTTAAAGATGAAGTTAATTACATAAGTGCATATATTTTAAGAATGATCGTACTTTAATGTAAACAATTCCTCAAGCAAGCCCTGGATTGGAATATAGGATCTCACCACAATAGCCCCCAGGCAACTCTACGAGGAGAGGGAGTTACTGTGACATCCCGTCCTGTGGAAGGGACGTAAAAAAGATTCCCTCTCAGTGATGCATTCTTCGAAAGGAGCAGGCTACACGCCGGTGCTGAGGGAGTCCCTCCTCAAACTAGGACATCCTCCATAGCATAGAAGAGGTTGGATATAAGGAGCCGGTTGGAACCAGAAATAAGGATTAGTTCACTAGCTAGAGACGAAAGTAGCAGGAGGAGCTAGAGACAGGAAATGATGTAACTTCACGGGGTGCCGGTAGATGGCTACGGCCAGAGGCCGGTTGGGTTTGAGGTGTGTGTCTTCGTACACGAAAGCACCTCGGGTAAATAAACGGGGATCCCGATAGGAATTTCAAATAATAATAATAATAATAAAAAGAATGATCGTACTTTTGAACACTAGTGATTATGATAATATATAATAAGAGAAATTATTATTATAATAGACTTTATTACTAGCCAATTATTTAAACAACTAGATGTAAATAGCTACTCTTCAAGGCTTAAATAAATACTCTATTAGTACATGGTAGTAATTGAATAATTAGAGGCCTATGTGTCCTCTACACATGCAAAAACAACATAATGATGATGAGGATCAAGGAAATTGTATTAATACTAACAACGTCGTCTCCTCGGCTCGGACTCTCCTTTGTGGGGGATCCTCGCCAACAATTGTAATTTCAAAAATTACAGAAAGTTATAAGAATTTTAGAATGAAAATAGGGGGCTCGCTGGTGTAGCGGGCTAGGCTTCTACAAAGAAGATCATTGTTCAAATTCTGGGTGTGAGGGGGATTTTTTTTTTTTTTTTTTTAAACATTCACACTTTTTTCTCATTCACACTCACACTCACACACACATTCACACAGTCTTTTCGGCATCTTAGGCCATATAAGAAATTCACGATAACCGTTATTGATTTAATATACATATATGGGGTCCAGACATTCTTATTTAAGCCATTTGGTATCCAATTGTCTTAAATAAAATCATCGGACTGCCTGGGGTCCGAACCCGCGACGTTTGGTATACGAGGTTAGCACGCTAACCTCTACACCAAGCCCCGTGGGCGAGGGGATTTTTCATTAAATAAAATTTTTTATTTAATGTAAACAAATCCTCAAGCAGGCACTGGATTAGAATATTGGATCTCGCCGCAATAGCCCCAGTACTTTTTGGCCGATTTTGATCAAAATCTTATTTTTGCGCCCTAGGTGGATGTCTAAAGGCCACTTCACACGGAGGCTTTTCTTGTTAAATAGCATGCGATATGACGTCATTTATGACCCTAGCGTCTGATTGCATGGGTTTTTGGCTGATTCTGCATGTTCTATTTTTTTGCATGCCTTTTTTCCAAACCCATGCATCGACCAATCACAGAGTCAGTATTTTCACGTCATCCAACATGGCTGACTTTAACCAAAAAGTGAGGTTATTTCATTTTGACAGCTTTTTTTTGATTCAGGGGACCTTAAAACGTGTATATCCATCAAAATCTCGACATCGAATTTTCGACATGAATCCAATACTTTCTCTCTATATATATTAACATATATATAGAGTTAAGAGAAAGTAAAAATCTTATTAAATCATACTAATAGAAAACTTTATTTTTTCATTTAATATTAAAAAGACCACATAAAATCTCACTTTAATTTTGAAAGCAATCACTTTATATATGGACCCTGTTATGCCATGATGTTTCAAAGATTTTCATTGGATTATATAATAATTGTTGTCAATTGCATAAGTTACATTAAATAAAAGTTTTTTTAGGACATTTTTCATAAAAAATACTATTAATTGAAGCATTTGAAACAATATTCAGTGATTAACCAAATTTTTAATTTTTTGGTCTTTGACACACCATTGCATAACAGGATCCATATAACACATGTTTTTCGAGACGCACACCTTAAGTTACATCCATCTAAGCTTATGACTAGGGCTCGGATTTCGCCCTATTTGCCTTTTTTTAATTTATGGCTTAAAATTTAGGCCAATATGATATGTATACGTTTCATAAAATTCTATTTTTTACGAGCTATACATAGCCTAAATTGAAAAATTTTTTGAATTATCAAGAAAATATTTCAAGGGCGGGGGGGCTAAAGGGGGTAATTACCCCCCCCCCCTCCCTCCCGAGATTTGAAAAAATACATTTAAAAAAAAAAAAAAAAAAAAAATTATTTTTAATGTAAAATTTTAAAAATTAGTACTTAAAAATTTGATTTCTATTTATATTCTGGCAAACAAGTACAAAATGCGCCTTTAAATTACCAAAATTAAGAAAAAAATTGTGTGCTGTGCGACCAGTCACACCAGATTACCAAAAAAGACATCAATTTTTTAAATTTTTTATATTATTTCTTAAATAATACCTTTCAAGTGCCTATTTTTACAATAAATGCCTTTTTAAGTGCCTATTTTAATAATTTTTAGTGCTTAGTTGCCTGCCTATTTTAAAGATTTTCAGTGCCTATAAATCCGAGCCCTACTTATGACTTTTCTTTCTCTCCTGATGATGAGCGCGATTGGCGTGCGAAACGTCTTTAGAGAAAATTGATCACATTTCTTCTTGCGGAAGTTCTGAAATGACTTTGCCGGTAGTGCATCGCCTGGTGTTATCGGAAAGGGCATTAAACCCAGTAACCCAATTAAATAAATCCACCAATTAACTCAAATGCATTAAGATTCTCTCTGATCTGATTGCATGCACTTGTTGGACGGACGGACGGAAGAGACATTGACCCAAAAGCAAAGTAGAAGGGGGAGTGAAGGGGGGGGAGAGTTCTCTCTCTCTCTCTCGTTTCCTTTTGTTGCATTTTTTCTTCATCTTCTTGACATTCACCTACTAATGCTGCCTGTTACCTACCCCTGGCTTGTTTATGTGTTTGTTTACCTTCCTTGCCTGCTTGGTCAAAGTTCATTCATTCTAAAAATTCCATTCGTAAAATTTAATTAATAAAATTAAATGGGGAAGTAGGAATGAGTCATTCATTAATATCTTTTCTTTTTGAGGATTCATATAATGTACGAAACGTCTAATTAAAAATAAAAGATAAAATCTGTAACACATGATCTCCGATTTACCTCGGATGGGTGACCCCGCGTTGAACATCCTCCGGTATATTAACAAATATTTGCAATTAGAGGATCAATATGTTAATAATGGTTAAGTTTAGAGATTGCGGTGTAGGTTTTAGGTGAAACATTTTAAACTGAGGTTGTGTTTATATGTGGGGTTTCACTGGGTTATGTGAGTAAAAACAAAAGTTTATATTATACTCGATATATTTCGGGATATTATCCCATCTTCAAGAGTTACAAACGACTGTTAATAATGGCTTGGTCTGAGGATGTGACCGAAACGTCGGAATAAATATATAATTGAAATAATATTAGCTACTCATTGGAAATCCATAAACATTTACATCTCTATATTTTCAACAGCTAACTAACGTATCGGCCTTGGTTAAAGCCATCTTCGGAGCATTTTTTACTTTCTCTTACTTATATATGAATATAGAGAGAAAGTATTGGATTCATGTCTAAAAATTCGATGTCGAGATTTTGATGGAGATACACGTTTTGAGGTCCCTTGAATCAAAAAAGTGGTTTTCGCGACATGGTCTGTCTGTCTGTGAACAAAATATCTCAAGAACGGAAAGAGCTAGGAGGTTGAAATTGTATATTTAAGTTAGGCACCCCCATGGGACGTGACACGAAGCTTTTGAACAAAATCGACCAAAGAGTACTAGTACTTTTTCAGTTTTTTTCGATTTTCTCAAAATTTGCTCCAACGATTTTGATTCAAATTCAAAAATCAATTATTTTTTAGATTCTCTTTAAAATGTATATTCTCATTTTAAAGAGAATCTCTATTCTCATTTTGTCATTGAAATCTTCTGAAGACCACTTTACTCTTGTATTTCATAGGAAGGATAGGAGAAATGGTTGCCATGGTAACAAAATATAAATATTCTCCCATACTTATAAATTATACATCTTAAATCCTAATATACCATACTGTCGGAAATTCAATATGTGTTGAAACACAAAATCTGGTGTGACAAGCACAGAACTCTTACTTCGAAAATCTAAAGTTGTGTGTGCTGATCGACCAGTCACACCAGATTTTTTGATTATATACCTACTACACTTTGAAATAATTTTTTTGTACTATACATTTTTTTAAGGTGTTTAAAATTACATCATATTTAGATGATGACTTCCAAAAAGAAAAAAAAAAAAAATTCGTTGTTTTTATAACAAGTTCATGATGATGGTAATCAAGAAAGAGAACCTAGAAAGCCTGGGAATTCGTTCGTTGGTATCATTGATAAAATTATTTATTTATTGTATTATATTGATCGTTAGTTGTATTTGTTTGATTACGTACTCTTGGTATGAAATTTGAAGAAAAAAACTCGGTCAATGTGTGATCTTTAAGCGAGAGAGAGAGAGAGAGAGAGAACCGGTCTGAGCTTCTCTCGGTGGTGGCAGGCAGGTCACTTCCGGTAGACATGCATGGCTTGACCTCGAATTTCTCTAAATCATCTAAAACAATTGCCAAAAAAAAAAAAAAACAAATTCTATCGAGCCGATAATTTAGTGAATTTAATCAATCAATCCTCTTAAATCGTAGAGCGATTTGAATATGAGAAAGAGAGAAAAGTTTACGCTAGATAACGCACAGCCTACATGCACCTACTGCAAGTAAATAGGCGTAGCCGGAAATTTTTGATGGGGGGTAGAAATTTAAGATTATTTTAGGGGCCCGAGGTGCTTTCGTGCACGGAGACACACCTCAAACCAACCGGCCTCTGGCCGTAGCCATCTACCGGCACCCCGTGAAGTTGCATCATTTCCTATCTCTAACTCCTCCACCTTCGTTCGTCTCTAGCTAGTGAACTAATCCTTATTTCTGGCTCCAACCGGCTCCTTATATCCAACCTCTTCTATGCTATGGAGGATGTCCTAGTTTGAGGAGGGACTCCCTCAGCACCGGTGTGTAGCCTACTCCTTTCGAAGAATGCATCACTGAGAGGGAACCTTCTTTACGTCCCTTCCACAGGACGGGATGTCACAGCAACTCCCTTTTTTCTTTTTTTTAAATATTCACACTTTTTTCTCATTCACACTCACATTCACACAGTCTTTTCGGCAACTGAGGCCATTTAAGACTTTAAACGATAATCAGTATGTTTAATATATCAATTGTGGGGTCCAGGCATTTTTATTTAAGTCATTTGGTATCCAAATGCCTTAAATAAAATTATCGGACTGCCTGGGGTCCGAACCCGAGACGTTCGGTATAGAAGGTAGGCACGACAGCAACTCCCTCTCCTCGTAGAGTTGTCTGAGGGCTATTGTTGTAAGATCCTATATTCCAATCCAGGGCTTGCTTGAGGATTTGTTTACATTAAATAAATATTTTTATTTAATGAAAAATCTCTCACGCCCAGGATTTGAACAGAGATCTTTATAGAAGCAGACACCCTAGCTCACTACACCAGCGAGCCTCCAGTAGTCAATTAAAGTCAAAAAAATTAATTATATAACAATTTGTATAATATTCCCTTTGAGAGATTTAATTATTTTATTATTAAAATTAATTAGTCTTTGATTTTTCAACAGGCCCAAATGGGGAAATTTTCAAAAAATTCTTGTGCTTCCTCCAGTATTCACCATAATCCCCCCTCGACCCTCGACATACAAGGCAGGTGCGCTACCAACTACGCCAAGCCCGAGGGCCTTATTGTGGTTTTTATAATAAGGAGAGGTTTGCGGTTTGCGTGATGGATGAGTTTGAAAAGAGGTAAAATAAAGAGCGTGGTTTAGAAAACGAGAACGAGAAAAATTTGTTTATTTATTTCTCACAACAACAAAACGTTATTGTTACAACAATACTAACAGTACTTAGAACTAATAATATTGGCGCGCATTATTAACGAATAATAATATTACTACAACAATTATAGAGCTTAAATATTTAGCCACGGGGGGGGGGGGGTTGAACCCCAAACCTCACTCCTCTGTGGCTACGCCTATGGGCAAGTACCTACTCAAAAGATTTCTTTTTATATAATACAAAATGTAGGATAGAAAAATTTGGTGTGACACCAGAACTGCCTCTCTAATTTCCAGGCCAACTTGCTGATTTTGTGTTCCTTATTGAAGACATTTGATTATAATTATTGTAATTTCCCAAAATATTTAAGAGATTCAAATTATTACTACGTCACTCCCTGGTCCGTGTACTATGTGTATACTTAATTTCATTGAAAATTGTGGATTTCTAGAGAACATATACATACATACGGTTTTCCCATTTCATTTTTACATACATATGTAGATTTTAACGGTTAATTATTCATGATTCTTAGTGAACCTTTCCGGGACTCTCCCAAACACACAAAAATTTACACTATATTTAGTTTCCGCCGATACCAGACGGGGGGGGGGCTATATCGCCGGGGCCCGGGCCCTTTAAGCTCAAAGCAAGTTTGGTAATATTTTTACGTCTCAGGATAGCTAAAAAGGCAGATTTCAGTGTCTAATTTTAAAAAATCTGGTGTGACTGGCGCACCAGATTTTTTTGTGTCGACATATATTTAGTTCCCGACAGTACGGAACATTTGAATTCACAATGTAAAATTTATATGTGAAAATATTTATATTTTGTTACCATGGCAACCATATCTCCTATCTTCCCTATGAAGTACAAGATTTCAATGGCAAAATGAGAATATACATTTTAAAGAGCATCTAAAAATAATTGATTTATGAATTTTAATCAAAATTGTTTTAAGAAAATAAATTTACGTATATTCTCAGACGATAGCTATAATGGCATGCTGATATATACGTCATTCATACATAATCAAATCAACTTTTAATAAATGCACTTGTTGTTGAAAGTAACTTCAAAAAAAAAAAAATTAATTTTTGATACTTTAAATAATTTATTAAAAATAATTTTTAGAAAGTTTTTTTTTTTTTATTATTATTATTTCTCTTTCTCTCTGAGCAAGTCTAAAATAATTGGCCAAATACAGGTCTGCTTTGGATTTCTCTCTTTCTCTCACTAATTCACATTCTAAATACATTTAATGGACCATATAGATCTTCTGAGGAAGAGCCACGGAACTTTCTTTCATTCAGCCATTTGATAAATCCAATTTCTCTTTTATCTATAATTGGATACCCCCTCCACCAGAATTGTTAAATTTTTTAGATATTGACCAGGACACTGGTCAAAAGTGGTTAAAACAGTCCAAAATTGGTTTTAACCACAATTATTTTTTTGACTTGACAACGTCTTACAAATCATGCTTCTATAGTGGCAGGGGGGCATGCACGAAAAAAGTTTAGCGGCTTGAATATCTCCTCTGTCTGAAGAGGTATAATTATGTGGAATATACGGTTAGAAAGAATGAGTTTTCAGCTAAAGTTTTCATCATTTATTTTTTTCCTATCATTTCATTTTACAGCGCTGCTGTAAATTCTAATTTGAAAGTTTAAACCCCTGTAGATTTCGAACGGCTAATCAGATCAGACTGAATGTGAAGTCATTTTGTCCAGAAAGAAAACCTCTAATAGAAGGATTTAAAAAATCTCGAGTAATTAACTCCGAAATCAATTTTTTTCTTGAAAAACCTCATTTTTTAATCAAAAGTCGCCCTTATTGGATAAAAGTTTGGCCACACCCAGGGGCGTTTATAAGGGGGGGCCCGGGCCCCCTCCGAAATTTCCCCAAACACATATAAATATATAGGGATATACAGAGATCAACGCAACAAATTTTTCCGCAGGATGGACAACTTTGGTTTCTCAATAGAAAAAATGTTCCGCAAAAAATTTCGTGTGAAAAAAAATATAGTTTCTTAAAAAAAAAAAAATTTCCGCAGAAAAATTTTTGAGTTCGGGCCCCCCCCCCCCCCGAAAAAAATTTCTATATACGCCCCTGGCCACACCTGTCATATATTGTTACTATAAAAATGTTTAAACATGTATGTTAATGAAAACAAAGTACGATTAAAAAATCTGGTGTGACTGGCGCACAGCACACAACTTTCTCTTACCTTCGATAATCGAAAGTTGTGTACTGTGCTTGTCTCACCAGATTTTTTGTGTCGACATATATTTAGTTTCCGACAGTACGGTACATTTGAATTTCAAGATGTAAAATTTATAAGTATGGAAAAATATTTATATTTTGTTACCATGGCAACCATTTCTCCTATCTTTTCTATGGAGAACAAGAGTAAAGTGGTCTTCAGAAGATTTCAATCACAAAATGAGAATATACATTTTAAAGAGCAACCAAAAAATAGTTGATATATGAATTAAAAAAAAAAATCAATCAATACTTTCTCTCTATATATTTTAATATAGGTAAGAGAAAGTAAAATTAGTTTGAAGTCAAGCAAAAGACGTTGTCACGTTAAAAAGCCACCGGCTGTGTAGAAGACACAGCCAAAACCAAATTTTTTTAAATTAATTTTATGCTATTAATATTGAGTATTATTTTCTCTTACCTATATAAGTTAATATATATATATATATATAAAGAGAAAGCGATCATTTCACAAATTCGTTGTCGAGATTTTGATGGATATACACGTTTTGAGGTCGTGAGTCTGTGTTCATATTTAAGCATAAAGGAATTGAGCTGCGAGGTTGTTATTTTATAATTTATCCCCCCCGAGGCGTGAAAATAAGTTTTTGATCAAATCGGCCAAAGAGTAATAGTACTTTACTGATGTACTTTTTCACTTTTTTTCGATTTTCTTAAAATTAGTTCCAACGATTTTTATTAAAATTCAGAAATCAATTATTTTTTTAGATGCCCTTTAAAATGTATATTCTTATTTTGCCCTTAGAAGTGTTTTAAGCACACTTTACTCTTGTACGTCATTGGAAAGATAGGATAGAAATAGTTGCCATGGTAACAAAATATAAATATTTTTCCATGTTTATAAATTTTACATCTTGAATTTTTTTTTTTTTTTTTTTTTTTTTTTTTAAACATTCACACTTTTTTTTCTCATTCACACTCACACTCACACACACATTCACACAGTCTTTTCGGCAACTCAGGCCATTTAAGACTTTAGACGATAACCGTTATTATATAAATATACATATAGGAGTCCAGGCATTCTTATTTAAGCCATTTGGTATCCAATTGGCTTAAATAAAATCATCGGACTGCCTGGGGTCCGAACCCGCGACGTTTGGTATACGAGGTTAGCACGCTAACCTCTACGCCATGCCCCGAGGGCCCCTATATATTTCATATATAGGGTAAGAGAAAGTAAAATATAATAATTTTCTCTAGCTTAAAAAAAAAAAATTAAATAAAACGCAAAAAATTCGAGAAAATTCAGAATTTTCCCATTGAAAAGAATTGATTTTTGTTTTGCTTTATAAAAAATTAAAGCCGCTTAAAATTGATTAAATCTCGCAAATGAAAAATAATAAAAATTATTATATAAATAAATTTTTTATTTTTTTCTTAAAGAGGGCTCGCTGGTGTAGTGAGCTAGGGTGTCAGCTTCTGCAAAGAAGATCCCTGTTCAAATCCTTGGCATGCGGGATTTTTCATTAAATAAAAATATTTATTTAATGTAAACAAATCCTCAAGCAAGCCCTGGATTGGAATATAGGATCTTTCCACAATAGCCCTCAGGCAACTCTACGAGGAGAGGGAGTTGCTGTGACATCCCGTCCTGTGGAAGGGACGTAAAGAAGGTTCCCTCTCAGTGATGCATTCTTCGAAAGGAGTAGGCTACACGCCGGTGCTGAGGGAGTCCCTCCTCAAACCAGGACATCCTCCCTAGCATAGAAGAGGTTGGATATAAGGAGCCGGTTGGAACCAGAAATAAGGATTAGTTCACTAGCTAGAGACGAAAGCAGGAGGAGGAGTTAGAGATAGGAAATGATGTAACTTCACGGGGTGCCGGTAGATGGCTACGGCCAGAGGCCGGTTGGGTTTGAGGTGTGTGTCTTCGTACACGTAAGCACCTCGGGTAAATAAACGGGGATCCCGATAGGAATTTCAAATAATAATAATAATTTTTTTCTTAAAGAGGTGTGAGATAGGAGTCTGATCAAGAGAAACAGATAGAGGGACACCCCGGTATTTTACGCCCATATACATAAAATTAAGAGATTTGCATTATTTATTGCCTGATACGAGTTGATTGAAAAATTGCGGCACCTAATTAAGAAAGGGCGGGCCCGAGCCACCTCGAGGGGGGGTCCAGGGGGGGGGCGAAGCGAAGGTGGGGTAAGTGGCTTGTCATATATTTCATTAGACGCCTTATACTGCCCTATTAGTCGGGGGGGGGGGAGAAATAATCCTCAACCCCCCCCCATCAAAAATTTCTGGCTACGCCTATGTGTAATACATAAATAATTTTTTTTTTTTTTTTGTTTATTTACTTTTTTTTTATAATCAAATTTTTTTCCGAATGCCTGGTAGATAATTATCATTATTATTATTTTTTTTTTGTTCAAAAACTTTAATTTATTTTATTCTCTTTTTAGAATTAAAAACAAGCAGCGATGTGCCGGCACCCGTTACAACAAAACAGCAGCAGCAATCCTCATATAAATTCAAATATAGAATGGATTATAATGCTAGCATTTTAACTGAAGTTTTGGATTCCAGAGGATGGGAAAAGGTAAGGAGAACCTGCTCTCCCCTCACCCCTAATTGGGCATACAATTTGTAATTTTTCGGCCAGTTGGATTCATAACTTGGCTAAAGGTTTATCTTCCACATTACACTCCACCCTGCACTCAGTCAGGACTGGTGAAACCTCATCCACTGGTCGTCTGGGGGCTGTGTCGTCGATAAATGATGATCTTGGTCTCTTGGAGGAATGGGGAAACCTCAATCAAGTAAAATTCAATTCCCAAAAAACCCAATGTTGTTTAATTTCTAGACAAAAAAATAGGATTTGCCCTCCCCTTATTTACAGCAATAATAGCCTCGAGTTCAAAGATTCATTTTCTGTTCTGGGAGTGACAGTTACATCTGATCTCTCCTGGAGCAACCACATCTCTTCTGTGGTTAAATCTACCGCAAGGAAATTGGGTTTCCTATTCAAACCGAAGCGTTACTTTTCCTCCCAACAACTCCTAATCCTCTACCTGGTATAAAGCCCAAATTCGGCCGTGTCTTGAATATTGTTCCCACCTTTGGCGAGGGGCGTCGAAAGACGCTCTCTCCTCCTTGGAAGCCATACAGAGGCGTGCAATTAGACTGATAGGTGATTCTACCCTTACTGCATCCCTACAGTCACTGAATCATAGAAGAAGAGTATCTTCACTATCTCTCTTCTACAGGTATTACCATGGTCAATGCTCTGCCGAATTAAAATCAATTATCCCACCCAATGCAACATATTCAAGGAACACAAGAGAGCATCGTCCCAGCATCCCTATGCTGTTGAGATCACGACTAACAGAACCAATCAATTTCATTCTTCCTTTGTCCCCATGACCTCCCCGTGATTGGAACAAGCTCCCTGCGTCTATCTTCCCCAAAACCTACAATCTTCAGACTTTCAAGTCTAACCTCAACAGGCATCTTCTCAGTTCCCGCAGTTGAGTTTCCCCTTTATGCTTCTCCTTTTGTTTTTATTTTCTTCCTGGCTGCATGTGACTATTGGTCATTATAGGTCTTCGGACCTTATGCGCCCATTCTAAAAAAAAAAAAAAAATTCATATTTTAATTTAGTGGAATTTCGATAATTCGTATTTCTGGCTAATTCGTACAAATTTGTGATTGAGAAAATCTCAATAATAATTGGTATAAAAATAATGCACTTGAGACCGCTTGATAATTCGTATTATTTTTATGCTCGAGGTCACTTAAACGGCTCCTAATTCGTATTTGCAGCTCCCTAATTCGTACTGTTTTCAAGAGGGAGAAGGAGAGAGACAAGTTCTTTTCGTTCATTCGTAATCTTTTGACGCAAATGAGTAGAGGAGAGAGAGAAATGGAGCTTCTTTTTACTTTTTACTTTCTCTTACCTCTATATATGTTAATATATATAGAAAGAAAGTATTGCGATCATGTCAAATATTCGATGTCGAGATTTTGATGGATATACACGTTTTGAGGTCCCCTGAACCTAATAAAGTGGTTTTCAAGACATGGTCTGTCTGTGGGCGTGTTCAATTTTAAGCATGAAGGAATTGATCTAGAAGGTTGAAATTTTATATTTAAGTTAGACACCTCCGTGGAGCCTGAAAATAAGCTTTTGAACAAAATCAGCCAAAGAGTACTAGTACTTTATTGATGCACTTTTTAAGTTTTTTTTTTTTTCTAAACTTTAAGCCGTTTGCGGCACGTCTAAATGACCTCCGATTGGGATGAAACTTAAAATTTATAATTATTATAAATACCTGAATATTTTTACGAGGTGCTGCGTTAAAAATAATTTGAACATTCTAAATAAAAGCCGTTTTAGAGCACATTTTCTATTAAAATCTATTTTGCTCTATATCTCTAAAACTGTGCCTAATGGGCAAAACTGAAATCGAATCTAATCTAATCTATCTAATTATATTAAACGAGCAATGTACGTTTGTTTGCTTGCTTGTTTGTTTATATATATGCATTTCAGTTCTCGAAAACGGCTCTAACGATTTATTTCAAATTTTAAATATATACTATTTGCGGTCCCAAAATGAAATTGTGCTAGGTCTCATGTTTGGGAAAATTCGGGTACTTTTTTAGTTTTTTTTTTTCAATTTTCTCGAAATTCCCTTTAATTCCCTTTTCTTTCAAATTTTAAATATTTGCTATTTCCGGGATAGAAAACAAATTTCGCTAGGTCTCATCTTCGGGAAACCTCGAGTACTAGTATTTTACTGGTGTACTTTGTTAGTTTTTTCCAATTTTCGTTTTAAAGGTTTTATAATGTTCAAAGTCTAGTGGGCTTGCTTCCTGGTCAAACCCTCCCTCCCTTTGCCCTGGACCCACACATTTAACTCTCCACGAAATTAAATTTCAATTAATGTGCAATTTTGTAAATTTATTTTTTATATCAATAACTAGACGCAAAGCCCCGCCTTCGGCGGGGCTTTCGTCTGACAGGGGCTGCGCCCCCTGGACCCCCTTGCTCGGCGGGCAAGTTTATTGCCAATTTAGGATATGCATGTGTTCAGATGATGAGAAGATTTTTTGTGAATCATGTCCTTTCCGGGACTCTCCCGGTACACAGACAAAAAATTTACGCCGATATTTTAGAATTCAAAATGTAAATAAAAAATCGTAAACATGGGTAAATATTTATATTTTCTTAACATGGCAACCATTTCTCCTAATTTTTATTTTTTTTCTTATTTTAACGGATAATTACTCATTAACTTATTGTTATTTGTGAAACATAACCTGTCCGGGACTCACACAAACACACAAAAATTTCATCAAAATCGGTTCAGTCGTTTAGGAGGAGTTCAGTCACATACACACGTACAGAAGAATTTTATATATAAAGATAGTATATAGAGATTACTTACAATGTATTTAATTTAATAATGTCAACAAGGCCAATTAGTAGAAAAATACCTATTATTTAAATTATATTATTAAAATACTAATTATTAATTAATTTTATAGAAAATAATAATTTTTAATTGTCTCCAGGCTGACGCATTTCCTGGGCAACTCTCTTATATCTCATGATTAAAGTTTACTTGTGAGGCACTGTCTCCTCTAGGTTTCCACTCAGTAATGTTTCTATTCTTCAAATCTCTCTCCCTGGACTGTTATTTCTTATTTTGGTGTTTTTATTGATGTTTCCATTGAGGAGCAAGTTGTCTCGTCATAATTTCTTTCAAATCTTAAATATTTTCCTATTTCTTCTATACAAATCAAATTGCGCCACTCGAGTATTCGTACTTTACTGATGTACTTTTTTTTGGTTTTTTACAATTTTATCAATACAAAAAAGATCCGAGCTCTGGCCCGGTCATCCCGGAACTTATATTTGAATTCAGCATGAAAAATACTTCTAGAATTTTCATATCTTTATTCTTGTGAAACAAAAAAAGTTCATTTTTGTCGACTAGTGTAATTTAAATTAAAAAAAAAAAAATCATTTCGTAAGAAATTGGAGGCCATGTCTATCAAAATATTCTGATGAATTATAATTAAAAAAAGAAAACATCTGGCTATCGAAATATTTCTAGGCTATTTAATATTCAAAAAATTCAGATTAATAGCTGAATGATACATAATCCCAAGAAATCTTTCAAAATACTCCTTCTTCTATAATTATATTAGTAGAGATTTTGTTTTTATTAGGTTACGTACGTATTAACCCTCTCTTCTTGGATTAACTACTTCATCATGTTTTACCAAATAGAAGATCTTTCAGTTTTAGACCTCCGTGAGTGCAAAAAACATTTTTACATTTGTGGAATTATGTCTCAACAAGATTATTTAAAAAACGCCACCTGAACGATAGAAATTTAGTATTTACTGTATCCAGAGGCCTACCGAGAGGGGAGGGAGGGGCGGGGGAGTCCGCTCCACTCGCCAAAGCCTGGATAGTACCTCCACCTGCCTAAAACGTAGAAGTAAGTAATGACTTTTTGGGTCTTCCTCGACGATTACACTAGTCTATTAAAAAAATGAACTTTTTTTCTTTCACAAGAATGAAGATGCATGAAATTCTAGAAGTATTTTCCATGCTGAATTCAAATATCATTTCAGTTTTTCCCCATCAGGCAAACAGTTTTAGCGATATAGAGTGCAAAATAGATTTTGATTGAAAAAAGTGCTCTAAAACGGCTTTCTATTTAGACGTTTAAATTATTTTTAACGTCCCAACCCTCGAAATTATGCAGATAGTTAGAATACATATAAACTTTAAGTTTCATCCATCGAGGTCATTTTAGACGTGCCGCAAACGGCTTAAAGTTTTTAAAAAATCGAAATTTTCAAGATTTTTTTGCTTTGGTCACCCCTAATACAATTTTAGATATCCCTGAATGAAAAAAACATATATGTACGATATTCTATAGTTCTTTGGCTTTCTAAAAAATCATTCATTCGTAAAAATCTGTTAATTATTAACGAAATTATTAACAAAAACGTGAGCAAAAGAAAAACACAAAGTATACTCACTGGACGAAAAAAATGGACCTCTTGTTCTTTTAGAAGTATAAATAAAGATATCAGATTCAAAAAAATATTTTTTTTAATAATATATAATAAAGTTAGTGCCAATGAACCTATGCTCAGAGAGGATACATTAGCTTCTCGTAGAAAGGGTTCGCTTTTTAATTCAATTGAAGTCTATTTTTTCGCCCAGTGAGTGTACTTGTGTTTTTTTCTTTGCTCACGTTTTTGTTAATAATTTCGTTAATAATTAACAGATTTTTACGAATGAATGATTTTTTAGAAAGCCAAAGAACTAAAGAATATCGTACATATATGTTTTTTGCATTCAGGGGTATCTAAAATTGTATTAGGGGTGACCAAAGCAAAAAAAAATCTTGAAAATTTCGATTTTTTAAAACTTTAAGCCGTTTGCGGCACGTCTAAATGACCTCCGATTGGGATGAAACTTAAAATTTATATGTATTCTAACTATCTGCATGAATTTGACGGGGTGTCCCGATTAAAAATAATTTGAACATTCTAAATAAAAGCCGTTTTAGAGACCATTTTCAATCAAAATCTATTTTGCTCTATATCTCTAAAACTGTGCCTGATGGATATCTGAATTCAGAATGAAAAAATGTACTAGGTTCACTTATCAGATTTGTGACAAAAACCTTGTCGACTAGTGTTATTAGTCCATGAAAGTTTTCTATTAGCATGACCAGCCCTTCCAGCTGTATCATTCACTGCTTTTAGAGAAAGAATTGTTCTTTTGACTTCTAAAACGAAGCATTGCTCTTCCAAGAAGTACTTAAGGGACTCTTAATAGTCGGAGAGCTTGCAACAAAAATGGGCAAGATCGGAATGAAATACTTAGCTAAAGTATAAAATGTGAGTATCGAGAGTTCTTTTCTTATCGAATTATTTAATTTAATCCACATTTTTTGATATTTCAGTTGAAATTAATTCAAATGATCGTGAAAAATGACGTCAAATTCCAGCTAAAAGGGAATCGCCTCCTTTTAATGGCGATTTCAAGAAAAGCAATCAAACAGACATTTAAAAGCAATAAAATCTCTTTCGGGAGAAATTTACATAAACATTATGTTTTGATATTTTAACTGGAATCGATCTTCTTGAAATTTAAGATTTTTTTCACAATAAATTAAATTAATTTCAAGTGAAATATCAAAACATGTGGGTGAATGGGAATTACTCAAAAACGAAAAAAACCCTCGATACTCAAATTTTATACTTAAGCCAAGTACCTATGTCGCAAGTATTTCAGGAAATTTCAATCACATCGGCCAAAGTATACTAGTACTTTACTGATGGATTTTTTCAGTTTTTTTTTTCCGATTTGTCAAAATTCGCTCTTACGATTTTGATTAAAATTCAAAAATCAATTATTTATTAGATACTCTTAAAAATGTATATTCTCTTTTTTGCCATTGAAATCTTCTGAAGACCACTTTACTCTTGTACTTGATAGGAAGGATAAGAGAAATGGTTGGTCGACCAGTCACACCAGATTTTTATTTTATTTTTTATATACAATCATTATAATAAATTGAATGTTTTTCTCGTGAGTGATTATTGCTTATTTCAATTTAAATTTGAACATTTACATATTTATAGCTTTTAATTCAATTGATTTGTCGTGAGTCATGAGGAGAAAAGAAGGGAATCAAAATTAAACCGATTTATTATCGATAAAACTAAAACCTCAAAAACGTGAATCAAATAAAATTGAGAGATTAATATTAAAAAAAAATAAAGAGTTCATCAAGCAACAAATGACCTCTTTTTTTTGACTTATAAACTATGGAACCTCTTCATCAGAAAAGGATGAAATTCGAAATTTAAAAGTAATTCAAATAATAATTTTTTTTAAAGAGCTCGGGGTTGGTGCATTTTTTTTTTTTTTTTTGGAATGGGTGCATAAGGTCCGAAGACCTATAATGACCAATAGTCACATGCAGCCAGGAAGAAAATAAAAACAAAAGGAGAAGCATAAAGGGGAAACTCAACGCGGGAACTGAGAAGATGCCTGTTGAGGTTAGACTTGAAAGTCTGAAGTTTGTAGGTTTTGGGGAAGATAGACGCAGGGAGCTTGTTCCAATCGCGGGAGGTCATGGGGACAAAGGAAGAATGAAATTGTTTTGTTCTGTTAGTCGTGATCTAAACAGCATAGGGATGCTGGGACGATGTCTCCCTTGTGTTCCGTGAATATGTTGCATTGGGTGGGATAATTGATTTTTAATTCGGCAGAGCATTGACCATGATAGTACCTGTAGAGAGAGAGTGCAGATACTCTTCTTCTATGATTCAGTGACTGTGGGATGCGGTGAGAGCGAATAAAGATAGACAGATGGACAATCCGGCACTAAAGATATATATTTTTCTTAAAGGATAAGAGGGCGGAATTTTTAATAACCAGATATGTATTTTATTACTAAGTGATCCTAATAAAATTTTGTTTCGAAATTACGGCAAGTTGTTCTCAGTTAGATCGTGCCAGAAAGACGGACACTCGGGTATTATATATTTTTTCTTTCTCTTACCCTGTATATGAAATATATAGAGAAAGTATTGGTCATGTCAAAAATTCGATGTCGAGATTTATATATATATATATATACACGTTTGAGGTTCCCTCAGTCCAAAAAAGAGGTTTTCTCGACATGGTCTGTAGGTGTGTGTGTGTGTGTGTGTGTAACGATTTTTAGCATGCATAGATAGAATTGAGCTACCGGATTGAAATTTTATATGGTTAAGTTAGGTACCCTTCCAGGCACTCAGCAATAAGCCTTAGAACAAAATCGGCCAAAGAGTACTTGTATCTTTACTGATGTACTTTTCAGTTTTTTTCGATTTCCTCAAATTCCCTCCAAGGATTTTTTTCAGAATTCATAAATCAACTAAGCTTTTTAGAAGCTCTTTAAAACGTATATTCTCAAATTTCGCCATTAAAATCTTT
>JAKCPI010019563.1:0-11518 GCA_023213315.1 Euborellia annulipes
TGCCTGAAAGGGTGGTGTATAAATCTCTCGAATCAAACATTCCAAAGACGATATCAATAATATATTTAGAACAAACGACGAAGCGCAAAATTGCGTCGTTAAACACTAAACAAGATAATACATAAGCATAGTAAAACAGAAATCTTTTGAGCAAAAATTTTTCTAAAAATATGTATAATTTTAGAATTACAAATAAATCCACCATAATAATGTTCCGTTTCTCTAAAAAAATTGAGCAATGTTTAAAGCAACAACTATATACTATTAGTAAGCGATCATAGGTATATATCGTTAATATAGAAAAATGAACCATATAATCACGGGAGATAATAACTTCAATAATCCAACGTGTTTACGAGACGTATGCTCAAAAAAGTTACTAGATAACATATAAATCCATATTTTGTCATCATAAGCAAAATCTGCCCGACGGAGGCGGGAGGAACGAAACTCTCTTTCACATCGAGAAAATATTCAAGTACCTATCTCCTACTACAAAATGTTAAACAAAAGTAGAAATTGATAAAAAACAGCTGAAGTGAAAATAAAATACTATCTCTCTGTAAATTCTTCTGTCGAAGCAGTCAAAATATGGATAGCTCTTTCAGTTTAGAACAAAAACGACTATAGGTGAATTCCGGCTCTCAAACTAATAGATGGCAACGCCGTTCTGCTGTCTTGGAAGACCTAGAAAAGTGAAATGCAAAGTACAAATCTGGAATTCACAGGTATAGACGACTCTATCTGCTGTCTAGAGAAGATGCAATTTATAGTGCAAGAGCACTGCATATACACGATAATATTCTACGAAGTGAAAAACGAAAATTAATTTTTAGACATTTAATTAGGCAACATGATAAAGGAATAATTGCTGACTAATACAGGAAAATAAATCACGAATTAATAAACCCTGTATCATAAAATAAATTCAGTCGAACATTTATAAGTGACTAAAATCAGTCATGAAGCCTTCTGGCCTAAGAATTTTGAAAAAATTAGAGCCATTTGCCGTGATAATGAATATCCAAGAGCTTTGACAAATAAACTGATTAGAGAAAATGAATACCAGCTTAGAGAAATCGGCGTAACAGCGAAGACGATACCGGTGGCAAAAAAACAACCAAAATATTTTTTGCATTGGATTATTACCCAAAAATAAGTCACCAACTGAAAAAAATTTTATCAGATGATATAATCCAAATCGCATTCAAACCTACCAACACCTTGGGATATTTATTTAACCAAAAGCAAAACACCTATCCACGAAAAGGCAAATATTGTGTATAAAATAAATTGTTTGGGTTCCGAGGCTGAAAAATGTCCTATTGTTTACATAGGGACAAGTGCGCGCAAAGTTGGCCTACGAATACGCGAGCATGAACTCTCAATAATTAATAAAAAAACAAAACACAGCTTTAGCCTGCCATGCCTTCGAACACCGGCATAATTTCGACTTCAAAAATTATAAAATAATGTATCAAGATCAAAACACATTCAGAAGAGAATTTATTGAGATGGTTGCCATACAAAAATATAGAACGCATTCATGCAACTATAAAATTGATCTTGAACATCTAAGTGCACTTTATGAATTATTAATAAGTCTTCTTAAATTTTAATTAAAACATACAATTTATGCAACAGTTTAGAAGAAAAAAAAAAAAAATATTTTTTAACATGGGAATAAATCTATTTCTGTAATTAACAAACAATATTTTATTTTTATAAACATTTAATATTTTTCTCTATTTATTAATACTAACTTTCTAAGAATTTTAATGTTAATTTTATATATTAAAGACATCGATTAAATTCTTTTAGTCTATCTTGGTCGGCGTTTAAGACTGTTACTCACCTAGACAGCCTATATAATATAAGATCATACAATTGTTAAATATTTGTTAAATATTATGCACAACATATATTTTATGAACAATTGTTGTGTGTACTTTATAATGTTCTCCATCTCAATTTCGACAATTATTTCGTAAGATTTTATAACTACATTCTGTATATTTTTCTAATTTGTCTAATAATAAAAAATATTTGATGGCCATAGGTCCTGAAGATGGAAGCGACGAGCTTCCGAAACGTCGATGAAATAATATAAAAGTTTTTATTTATGCTGGCTGCCTTTCCTCATTGAGCTCCTTATCAATCATCACCACAGCCATTTCTATTCTTCATTGAACCAATAATGACTTTTGACTTGAGCAGTTTTTCACGTAATATAGATCTGGCAACATTGCATTCATCAACTGTTTATTTTAAATCTTAAAAGCCTTCAATTTTATTTTATTTAATATATTACAATGTTTAATGCAAATCAATTTAAACACAATGGACGATTTGAGAGAAAAAAATATCGTAAAATAGAAAAAAAAAAATGTAACTGACAGCGAGAAAAGAGTATTATTTTATGCGACGTTGCCAGACTGGTCTGAGTCTCATTTTTAAATATTGGTGACTGTCATTTTCTGGATTTTTTTGACTTTCTTGTTAATATATCTTTTAAAAGCCTCCGTCAGAAATTTTCGCTTTTATTTTTAACGTATTCTACGGAAGTGAATTGATAAAAATGTAAGTTTTTTTTTTTTGTATCTATTGCAAGAGTGGCTATATAATTCGATAGTGTGAGTTTCGTCGACATTCCCCATAGACTGCATGTTAAATTTCAATTTTTTTTTAAATTATCATTACACGATAACCCTGGGTCAGATCTGATTCAAAATTTTATTTCATACGTATGTGATAGTGATTAATAACATATTAAAAAATTAGCTTTTAATCTAACAAAGTACTTTAATATCCGAACAGCCTTAAATCAAAAAATGGCGAATTTTTGAACTTTCGCCACTATTCTCAGCAGGCGCGATGTTTTCGTGCAAAATCAGAAGAGTGTTTAAATTAAAGATGAAAGTTGCTTAAATACATGTGATATTTTCCTAATAATGAATTTCATACACAATTTCAACAAACCCCCTTGAGGAAATCAATGGCTAGGGAACTAACTTACGAATCAGAGAGGTAGGGATTGAATGTAAACCAGATTTATAGGCAAGGGGCAACAAAAAATAACAAGAAGCAAAAGTAAAACGTTGAAGGTCTGACGCAGGAAGGACTCAAGGTAATATTCCAAAAATTATTGAGAGGGGGTAAGCAATTTTTTTATTTTTTAGAAAATCACTTTTACAAAATCAAAATTTAAAACAAAGACATGGATTTTAATTTTTATTCCATTTGAAGATATAAGTCGACGTTTCGGAGCCCGACTCCTTCTTCAGGACCATGCGCTGTCAAAAAAAAACAAATAGCCAATAGAAAATTTTTTGACACCGCATGGTCCCTGAAGAAGGAGTCGTTTGGCTCCGAAATACAGCTCCGGATTTTATTTACTCATCCTTCTCAACAATATCCACCAGACTGCCCCTATCTTCATCACTTAATAATTAAATCATAACCCCCCCCCCCGAGTTTATTTTATTTGTATCAATCAATTCTGAGTGATACTATCCTTTTCACCATTAAAAAATAATGATTATCAAAGAGATTTCTACGAGGAGGGAGGGATGGGGGGGCTCAAAAAAAAATAATTTAATTATTTTATTATTAAAATTAACTGGCTTTATAAAAATTCTGTGTTTTTATTTGGAGATTTGAGGGTGGAAAATTTTAGTAAGATGGTCAGACAGACACTCCGCAATTATATATACTAGTGTAGTTAAAGTTATATCCAGATTGAAAATTGCTACTAGTAACTGTTAGTTAAATCGTTATGCACCCCCCCCCCCCATAACTAATATCAATAATCTTTTTCTAAGTTTTAATTTTTTTATTCAAACTTTAGCTATTACTAGATATAAATAAAAATCTGTAAGCATTCTAATTATACATATTAAAGTTTCACTCCATATCACATAAAAGGTAATAAATAATTCCCCCACCCCTTGAAAAACTTTTCTTATAAATTTCAACTCACCCTCCACCCACCTACCCTAAATCCGTTCCATGTGGCCTTTGTACTAACTAACCTTCTTCTTCTTCTTCTTCTTTATTTATTAGCCCGACTTAGTATAATTACATTTAAAAAATGAAAAGAGAGAGGAGGTGGGGCGACGCAAATAAATTTATATAAACAAATCTCTAAGTCAAACTTATTCCAATAATAATTCATCAAATAGACTTCATATCTACGATTAGCGTTATTATAGCTCTGTTTCTTGAACATTTAATTTTTTATTTTGCGATTAACCTAGAATACGCCAGCACTGTGGAGTAGCCCTGGCTTTTATAGATAATTCTGTTATTACGGTTTCAAGTTTTTTGAGATACAAGCCACCAAAAAACAAAAATTAACACTTTTGAAGATGTTATCAAATGTTTATACTATTATATTGAACAAGAGGCAACTACCAATTAGAGAAATTTCAAATATCTGAGTTGATCAAATGTTTTTACTTTCTCTTACCTCCATATATATGTTAATATATATAGAGAGAAAGTATTGGATTCATGTCAAAAATTCGATGTCGAGATTTTGATGGATCTTCACGTTTTGAGGTCCCCTGAATCCAAAAAAAGTGGTTTTCGTAACATGGTCTGTCTGTCGGTGTGTGTGTGTGGGGGGGGGGGGGTGTGTGTATGTGTGTGTGTCTATGTTCAATTTTAAGCAGGAAGGAAATGATCTATGAGGCTGAAATTTTATATTTAAGTTAACACCCCCCTGGAAGGGTGAAAATAAGCTTTTAATCAAAATCGGCCAAAGAGTACTAGTACTTTACTGATATGCTTTTTCAGTTTTTTTCGATTTTCTCAAAATTCCCTCCAACAATTTTGATTAAAATTCAAAAATCTATTATTTTTTAGATGCTCTTTCAAATGTATATCCTCATTTTGCCATTGAAGACCACTTTACTCTTGTACTCCATAGAAAAGATAGGAGAAATGATTGCCATGATAACAAAATATAAATAATTTCACATCTTGAATTCTAATATATGCCCTCGGCCTTGACGTAATTGATAGCGCGCCTGCCTTGTATACCAAAAGTCGCGGGTTCGGACCCCAGGCAGTCTAATGATTTTATTTAAGCCATTTGGATACCAAATGGCTTAAATAAGAATGCCTGGACCCCCAATTGATATATTTAAAATAACGGTTATCGTTTAAAGTCTTAAATGGCCTAAGTTGTAGAAAAGACTGTATGTGTGTGTTAGAATGGGAAAAAAGTGTGAGTGTTAAAAAAAAAAAAAAAAAATTCTAATATATCAGCGGAAACTAAATATATGTCGACACGAATAATCTGATGTGACAAGCACAGAACACACCTTTCGATTACCCATTCGATCTTGATCTCCAAAGGCCTCATTTCGAATAGCAACAAAATATCTTGGCTTATTGTTAGAGGACGTTATGGAGGGTCCAGGAAAAATATTCCGGTCCCAAAATTCTCAAAAAATAAATTCTCTCATAGTAAACCATTGGATTCTACGTCACCTTATGGAAAATTCAATCTAATTAATTTTAATAAGGAAATAATTAAATTCCCCAAATTAAAAATAATAAAAATTATTATATAATTAAATTTTCTTTTCTTTTTTTCTTTATTCAGTGGAATATATAGAGGGATTTATTATACTTCTTCTTCTTCTTCTTCCTCCTTCCTCGCCTGATTATTCTCGGGGTGCGGGGTCGGCGGAAATAAAGGGGTCGGCGGTTCATGGGTTTTTTTATGACCGGGAAGGAATAGAACAGGCCGGCCCGTCGTTCGGTCTGACGCCTGTTGAAAAGAGGAAGGAAGAGACTGGCATGCAAAGAATAGGACTGCCAGTCCCAGCTCGGGTAGCTCGTGGTCGCCATCCACGTACCCACAAGAGTGGGGAGCAAAGAGGGATTTATTAAACATATGGACTAAAACAATATAGACCTATAAGATAAGCCAGATTGATTTCCAGAATTGTGTTGACTAAAAAATTGCAAAGGAATGCGAAGGTCCGCGAAGGCGGGCCCGAGCCACCTGGAGGGGACTCTAGTCAAAGAAAAATATAAAGATACATTATGACATAATTTATTTTTTCTCTTTGTTTATCAACATTACCATACAATTTCCAATTTGTTTCCGGAAAGATTTATTTATTGAATCAATGAAAAAACAAAATTATCTCTATCTAAATCATCATTTATATAATAAATATAAGAACAAAGAAAGTGGCTCTGATGTTAAAACCAAAAGCCCTCTGACCATTAGAGATTATTGTTTTGAAGCCTTTGATAATCTATCTGATAGAGAGAGGAGTAGCTAGCATATTTCATTGTTTGACTAAAATGCATTCAACGGGAAACTCCATTCCGAATTATTGCACTCATCCATTATATTGTGACTTTGAACGCCCAGGGAGCTTCAAAAATCTTTTTAAATGAATAAATACACTCACTATTTAATTTTTTTTTTTACTCTCTATTTTAGAAAAAGTGTCAAACTTTGAATGTCTGAGTGTGTAGAGTCAAAACTCAGTTCAACCTTTGGTTGGTGGGCAAAAAAATACATTCTAAAGGAGGCCCTACACTATCAAGCGGCTTGATCAAATGCTTGAGCAAATTGATTGTATCAAGCGTGATTGATAGTGTAGAAGCCCATTTGACGCTTGAAGCAAGCGTTGACGGTGATTGATAGAAAATTTGAATGACTCAAGCGGCTTGATAGTGTAGGGCAATTTTCGTCAAGCATTGCGTCAGTCACTCGGTGGAAACCATGGCGTCAACATCCCAAACCGCGTCTCACGATCCAGAAAACTCGGAGCGGGAGTTTATTAGTTTGTTGATTGATTTATATCGCGATTGCCCGGAGTTGTGGAAAGTAAAAAGTAAAGATTATTTCAATAGAAATAAAAAATGTGCGGCATTTGAAAAAAATCGTGGGCGCATTGAGAAAGTTGAAACCGGATTTCAGAGTGAAACAATTAAAACAAAAAAAACCATTGTAACGCGAAAAAGCGAAAGCACGATCGCAAAACTCACTGTTCCACTTCTCTGCTTCGACTGACAAGTGAGTTTTGATCAAAAGATTGAAGTGTTGATTGAAGCACGCTTGAAGCTCCCATCAATCGGAGGTTCAAGCATTTGATCAAGCTGCTTGATAGTGTAGGGCCTACTTAACGGAGGTCTACACGGTCAATCATTTTGATCAAAAGGTTCAGTTTAATCAACTTCAATCAAACTTTCAATCTTTTGTTCAAAACTCAAGTCACATTTGAGTTTTCGCCTCGGAAGGACCAACACCGATTTGGCGACGTTGGTTGCCGTTAAAGGGAAAAACACAAAGTGGAAACGACGTTGGTCCACGGAATGGTACAATTAAGAAATCGCTTCCTTTAAGAGCATTCACTCAATTACAATTCTATTATGAGGCTATTCTGGACTTTGTGACCTTTTTTCTCCAATTACCTCTTCGTTTTGTATCTTTTTATTGGAGATCGACTCCACTAACTCCATAGTTGCCCGAAGTAATGATTGAACAAAATGGGCCTAGACGTCAAATGATTGAGTCATTCAAACTTTCTATCAATCACCTTCAATGATTGATTCAAGCGTCAAACACGGTCAATCTGGCTTGATTCAATCTTTTGATCAAAATGATTGACCGTGTAAGGCAGGGGTGGGCAAATACTTTTAAGCGCGGGCCAAAATGAAATTTTCAAAATGTCTCCCGGGCCGCAGGACTATACCGTGTACGCTTTCCACACCCGAATGTTTTGGGTGAAGTTTTTTCTCTTTTTTTGACTAAAACACTCTAAGTATCATTTTAAAGCATTTGGACAAAGAAATTTGACAGTTAATAATAGATAATAGTAATAATAAATTGTCTTACTTGGGTCTACATGCGAACAATTTTTGCCCAGTAAAATATGTCACGTAATTTTTAAAGAAATATGATCCATTATATTAAATTAATGGTCATTAAATAAATCAGTTAATGAAAGATTATAATCGAACAGACCTAGTATGTTGCGTACATAAAAGTAGTGATATGGTTACGGCTCTTCGAAATTATAATACTCTATTATTTATATATTTGATTATTTATACTGTTGATTTCAACAAAATCGCATAAAAAGGGATTTTTCAACGGGCCGGATAAAGTAAGCAAAAGGGCCGGATCCGGCCCGCGGGCCGGCTTTTGCCCACCCCTGGTGTAAGGGCACTTTAACTTTACAGCATCTATAATGTGTCACTTATCATCGAAACAAACGCAGTTGAAATAAATCAACAAGAAAATGAGGAGCATCAAGTAGAAGCGAAATCTCAACACATAATTAAGTATAGTGAAGAATAAAAAATATTAAATGTCATAAATAGAAAATAAGAATGAGTATAAAAAAAAAATAATTAAAAACTATATATGACATTTAGAAAGACAATGAAGAGACGTTTAAAGTAATATATTGTACTTTAAATACTTTTCATACTTATTTACTAGTGAATGGAATAAAAAAGAAAAAAAAAATCTTTTTATTCTTATGTGTAAAAAAGTATTAAAAACATTTAAAATAGTCTTTATATACTTAAATCTAATAAGCAACATAATAAGAATCTTGGAGCCCTCGGGGCATGGCGTAGAGGTTAGCGTGCTAACCTCATATACCAAACGTCGCGGGTTCGGACCCCAGGCAGTCCGATGATTTTATTTAAGCCAATTGGATACCAAATGGCTTAAATAAGAATGCCTGGACCCCATATATGTATATTTATTTAATAACGGATATCGTTTAAAGTCTTATATGGCCTGAGTTGCCGAAAAGACTGTGTGAATGAGTGTGTGAGTGTGAGTGTGAATGAGAAAAAAGTGTGAATGTTTTTTTAAAAAAAAAAAAAAAAGAATCTTGGATGTAGAGTCATCGAGTTCGTTTTCCAACAATACTCTGAATGTGTTCCTAAATCTACCTTCAGTGCTGCGAGAGTGCACTTGCTAAACAATTCCGTGCCCATATAACGTCACAGATGTGAGGCCTTGACAGTTGAAAAATGACAAGACAAAATGGAGACTATGTACCAATTGCGAATATATAATAAAGAATGAGCGCGCAAAATGCCGACAGTCATCTGATAATTCCGATATGCCAGTTAATTTAGAATCACACTGTCAGTGAATTTCGGAACTTACCCCTTGCGACGTCATTCAAATGTAAATAACAATAAAAAAAAAGAAAGTTTTTTGATGTGCTTAGTTATTTTCCAAAAAAAAAAAAAAAGCGAGTTCAGCCCTCTTAGCCCATTTTTTTTTTTTTAACTCTAATAGAATTGATCTCAAACTCCCCTAGCATAGGATAAAAAAAAAAAAAGAGAGAGGTATACAGTGTCCAGATTGTCTTGACGTTTCAATTTGTCATCCGTGTAATATTTTTCATAAGGCGAAGGCTGACACTTTGCTTTTTGTTTCTTTTTGGGAAAATTATATTGAGAGAAAGAGAAAGAAAGAAATGGGAGATTGAATGGACAAGAGATGGAATCATATTAAACTTGAAATGCCAATTCAATTGGAATTAAATTAATGGAATAGTAGTAATTGAACCTTTTTACTTTCTCTTAGCCTATATATGAAATATATAGGAGAGAAAGTATTGCGATCATGTCAAAAATTCGATGTCGAGATTTTGATGGATATACATGTTTTGAGGTCCCCTGAGTCCAAAAAAGTGGGTCCCGCAAATTGGTCTGTGTGTATGTATGTGTGTGTGTGTGTGTGTGCGTGCGTGTGTGCGTGCGTGTGTCTGTATGTGTGGACAGATTTTTAGCATGAAGGAATTGAGCTACCGGATTGAAATTTTATATTTAACTTAGGTACCTTCCCACACGCTCAAAATAAGCTTTTGAACAAAATCGGCCAAAAAGTACTAGTACTTTACTGATGTACTTTTTCAGTTTTTTCGATTTTCTCAAAATTCCCTCCAAGGATTTTTTTTAAAATTCATAAATCAACTATTTTTTAGATGCTCTTTAAAAATGTATATTCTCATTTTGCCGTTGAAATCTTCTGAAGACCACTTTACTCTTGTTCTTCATAGGAAAGATAGAAATGGTTGCCAGTGGTAACGGAATTTAAATCTTTTTCTTTTTATTAGATTAAAATCAATTATTATTTAAATTCCCATTTTTTTAAAATTTATTTGTGTCTCTTTAATTGTTTCAAAGAAAACATATATGTCTCTCTCTCACTTGCAAACATTATCGTCTCTCTCTACTCTTTTTAAATTCCCTTTCCACCTAATCTTCCATAGAAACAATGTTAATTTCCTATAGGGATTTGTATGTTAATTTCGATTCAAAAGGGGGTCCCCTTTTGAACTTTTTAGGCATTTAAAATTTTTTTTCCAATTCTTATGAAATTTTGTATTTAATTACGATTCTATATTGTGTATAAAATGTCCAAATATGAGATTAAAATTTTGAAAATAACCATAGTTTATTTGAAGCAGTCAACATTTAAAATGCAAGTTTGAAACTAAGGTGCTATCGGAAACTAAATATATCTCGACACAAAAAATCTGGTGTGACAGCAGTGCGCAACTTTCTCTTACCGAAGGGTAAGAGAAAGTTGTGTGCTGTGCGCCAGTCACACCAGATTTTTTTATTTCTGTTTTAATTGTTTCAAAGAAAACATATATATATATCTCTCCCACTTGCAAACATTATCGTCTCTCTCTCTACTCTTTTAAATTCCCTTTCCACCTTATCTTCGCATAGAAATAATGTTAATTTCCCTATAGGGATTTGTATGTTAATTTCGATTCAAAGGGGGGTCCCCTTTGGAACTTTTTTACGCATTTAAAATTTTTTTTTCCAATTCTTATGAAATTTTGTATTTATTTACGATTCTATATTGTGTATAAAATGTCCAAATATGAGATTAAAATTTGAAAAATAACCATAGTTTATTTGAGCAGTCAACATTTAAAATGCAAGTTTGAAACTAAGGTGGGCATCGGAAACTAGATATATCTCGACCAAAAAATCTGATGTGACAGCACAGGCCCAACTTTCTCTTACCGAAGGGTAAGAGAAAGTTGTGTGCTGTGCGCCAGTCACACCAGATTTTTTGTGTCGAGATATATTTAGTTTCCCATAGCACCTTAGTTTCAAACTTGCATTTTAAATGTTGACCGTTTCAAATAAACTATGGTTATTTTTTCAAAATTTTAATCTCATATTTTTTTTCGCTTTCAAAAAAAAATAAATATTTTTGATCTTGCTATAAGCAAACTATTTTATATCAAAAAATTAAAAATTTTTGGTTCTGGTTAATACAACCTTTTTGCCAGCTCCAAGATTTATAACTTTACACTATAAAAAAATATTTTTGCTTGGTAAATATCGTCAGCTGCGGTCTTAAAGATATTTTGGAATAAAAAAGATAACTATCAAAGATAGATATAGACAACCTTATATCATCTGAAAGATAATTAAATTTCACGTCCTATGGCATAAAAAAAGTAGCATGTTCCATTTGAAATAGGTCAAGTTA
>JAKCPI010019564.1:0-20297 GCA_023213315.1 Euborellia annulipes
CTATTCAATTTGCAAATAAATTAAAAATAGGTCTGTTATTTAGTTTATTCAACTATTAAGGAGTTGGTAAGGGCTGTTAGTGCCACAAGAAAGGTTATCTTTAAATCATTAAATTTTTTTTGTTTTAAATAATGTGGATTAAAGGAAAAAGTATTTTTTTATCATTTATAAAAAGGGAATTGATATTTTGATCTTTTTTCTAAAGAGAGCTCAAACAAGCATAGACTTTTATCTCTCAGTTGAGTGCGAGAAGTCGGAGGTCTCTATTCTCTTGTGTTTTTATATTAGAGTGAATCGTTATTAATAAAATAGTGTAGTATAACTCACCCCGAATACAAATCGTGTGCCAACCCGCCCCCGTCCCCTTCATCTTATTAAAGGTAGGCCTAACTAATATTTTTTTCTTTTATGAAGAAAAATGATAATTTTATGGTAAATTATCTTTCAAAAAACAAATCTTTTGACTAATAAATTGATTGTTAATTAAATATGTAAAGAATTTCCCTTGATATCGAGGGGGCAAGGTATAAGAGTTATTTAAAAAAATCTTTCATTAAGTATTTACCCATTAAATATTTTATTTTATTTTAAACAGCATATTTTTTTGCTTTCTCTTACCTCTATATGTGTATATAGAGAAAGTATTGGATTCATGTCAAAAATTTGATGTCGAGATTTTGATGGATATGCACGTTTTGAGGTCCCCTGAATCCAAAAAAGTGTTTTTCGCAACATGGTCTGTCCGTCTGTCTGTGTGTGTCTGCCTGTCTGTGTGTGTCTGCCTGTCTGTGTGTCTGTGAACAAAATATCTCAAGAACGAAAAGAGGTGGTGGCTAGGAGGTGGAAATTTTATATTTAAATTAGGCAAAATTAAACAAAATCGGCCAAAAAGTACTAGAAGGCTTACTTTACTGATTCACTTTTTTAGTTTTTTTTTTCGATTTCTCAAAATTTATTCTAAGGATTTTGATTAAAATTCAAAAATTAATTATTTTTAGATGCTCTCTAAAAAGTGTTTTCGCATTTTGCCCTCAAAATTGTTTGAAGTACACTTTACTAATGGACTTCATAGAAAAGATAGAAGTAATGGTTGCCATGGTAACAAAATACAGGGCCGGATCTAGGGGGGGGGCAGTGGGTGCGTGTGCCCCGGGCGGCAGATATCAGGGGGCGGCAATTAAAGAAAGATTTACTAAAAAAAAGGTAAAATGATATGAATTTTGTATAGAAAATTTTAAGGAGGGGGCGGCAAATTAAATTTTGTCCCCCTAAAAAATCTCCTAGTACCGGCCCTGACAAAATATAAATATTTTTCTATGCTTATAAATTTTACAACTTTATTTCTAATATATCAGCGCAAACTAAATATATGTCGACACAAAAAATCTGGTGTGACAAGCACTGAACACAACTGTCAATTACCGAAGGTGAGAGAGATGTGTGCTGTGCGATCAGTCACACCAGATTTTTTATTATTATTATATTATATTATTTTTTTTTTGAAATAAATTCTCAGCTTTCTTTAAAGATTAACAAATAAGGGGAGGAAGGTTTTAACTTTTATTCACAACTCCTATTTTTTTGTATGTATTAAAAAAAATATTACACTTTTCTTTTGAGTTTAGCAATGAGGATAGACACATTTTGATTTCTTTTTTCTAGGGCGGAATAAATTTTCGAAATTTGCAATCGAAAGTTGTCTGATATTCGGTTAGTTAGACCAGAGTTATATATTTATTGAGATGACGAGGAGGCGGGGGGGGGGGGCGTATTTTATATAGTCCTTGGACCTTGGTAACTAGAATATAAATTACTAGGTTTAAAAAAGCAACGTTTTTTTTAAGTTGTCGTCTTTATATCTGATGTTAGTATACAAAGATTTTGACCAAATGCAGATTTAGGAGCCCAAACGACATTCCATAACAACAATGACATCTTTTAACTATATATCTTTTTCCATTGTCAGGATGACTTGGACTTTAACACTTTTAGTAATCCACACCTTTTTTTTTTCTTCATCTTTCTTTGTGCATCCATCAAAACATACAAATGTTGAATGTCATTTTTATAGTTAAATCCCATTGAGTGCCATTGAATAAGAATACTTTTGTTTACTTTAAACACTTATGGCAGTTAATCTCAGAAAGTCGTTAAAGACAAGCCCCTTTTGCTCTCTCCCAAGACCCTTTTATTAAAAATATTTTGACCATACTCACATGGGACATTTTCTTCAGATTTTTTGTGTCGGCATATATTTAGTTTCCGAGAGTTACGGTACATTTGAATTCAAGATGTAAAAATCTGGTGTGACTGGCGCACAGCACACAACTTTCTCTTACCTTCGGTAATCGAAAGTTGTGTTCTGTGCTTGTCACACCAGATTTTTTGTGTCGACATATATTTAGTTCCCGACAGTACGGAACATTTGAATTCAGATGTAAAATTTATAAGTATGGGAAAATATTTATATTTTGTTACCATGGCAACCATTTCTCCTATCTTCCCTATGAAATACAAGAGTAAAGTGGTCTTCAGAAGATTTCAATCGCAAAATGAGAATATACATTTTAAAGAGCATCTAAAAAATAATTGATTTTAGAATTTAAAAAAAAATCGTTGGAGCAAATTTTGAGAAAATCGAAAAAAACTGAAAAAGTACATCAGTAAAGTACTAGTACTCTTTGGCCGATTTTGATTAAAAGCTTATTTTTCCGGTCCAGGAGGGTGTTTAACTTAAATATAAAATTTCAGCCTCATAGCTCAATTCCTTCATGCTTAAAATTGAACACAGACACACCCACCCACACACACACACACCCACACACACACAGACAGACCATGTCGCGAAAACCACTTTTTTGGATTCAGGGGACCTCAAAACGTGAAGATCCATCAAAATCTCGACATCGAATTTTTGACATGAATCCAATACTTTCTCTCTATATATATATTACATATATACATAGGTAAGAGAAAGTAAAATGAGAAAATATTTATATTTTGTTACCATGGGAACCATTTCCCCTATCTTTGCTATGAAGTATAAGAGTAAAGTGGTCTTCATAAGATTTCAAGAGCAAAGAGAATCTAAAAAATAATTGATTTATGATTTTTAATCAAAATCGTTGGAGTGAATTTTCAGAAGATCAAAAAAAAAAAAAAAAAAAACTGAAAAAATACATCATTAAAGTACTAGTACTTTTTGGCTGATTTTGATCAAAAACTTATTTTCACGCCTCAGGTGGGTGCCTAACTTAAATATAAAATTTCACCCTCCTAGCTCAATTCCTTCATGCTTTAAATTGAACAGGCGCACAGACAGGCAGATCATGTTGCAAAAACCAACCACTTTTTTGGACTTAGGAGACCTCAAAACGTGTATATCCATCAAAATCTTGACATTGAATTTTTGACATGAAACCAGTTCTTTCTCTCTATTTTATATATAGGCAAGAGAAAGTAAAAAAGGGCTGGTTTTATTTTAATAATAATTTATTTTTAACCTAATAATATAATTATTTTGGATATGTTTCTTAAAAAATTTCTTAAATCAACTCAATTTTCTTAAATACATTTTTATACATACGCTTACTGAGTTTTTTCTTTAATTTCATTTTTAATCATTTAAACCTTGAAGCTCAGGAGTAAATGGAATGGAAAGGGCATAAACAAATGTTTCAATAAAAAAAAATCCAAGACTCGCTTATTTCTTACATACCGATTTTTTTTTTCTTGAATATAACTTAAATATAAATGAAGCCCGGTTGATGGTAATGGTAGGCCATTTGTGTTTAATATATTTCTTTCATTTGCATTTTATACCAATCTCCACTCTTGTTGGGAATATTCAAGAGCAAATCACATCCTTTTTTATTTTCTAAATTGTGATTCTCGCGTTTTTACTTTTTTTTTTTTTTTAATTGAGAGTTTGCATTATTTTTCTAAATTATGACTCAGGCGAGTTGGCACGCGGTAAAGAAGGACAAAGAATCAGCAAATCAGCTTCAGTTGGCCATTTTTTACTTTTTTTCTCTCTCTCTCTCTCTCTTGGGCGTTTTCTTAAACTCACTCATACGGCTTTTCATCTCTCTAATGTTCCATAATGGCCTCTTTTTGCTAAATGGATCATGTCCTTCTGCTGGCGCGCAAACTGAGGAGAATCTTTCTTTTATGTGTGTACTTGAGAGTTTAAATGTTTTCATTTTCACATAATTCTTCTTCCTTTTTTCAATTCAAGTTTTGTTTTTGTCATCAGACAAACCGCAGGGAAAAGTACTTTTTTATTTCAATTATTCATATTTTATGAAGGCATTGAACCAACTATATAGTTAAAAATATGGCATAGTATTCTTTGTATAATACTACTTTTATATCCTACTAAATTGAAGAAGATTCATTCAAATCGAAACCTCCTGCCGACGACAAAATACAGGACCCCCCCCCCCCCCGTCCTATTGCATATAGAGAAATATTTAAGTATTCTTTGTCATGGCGTAGAAGTTAGCATGCTAATTTCGTATACCAAACGTCGCGGGTTCGGACCCCAGGCAGTCCGATGATTTTATTTAAGCCAATTGGATACCAAATGGCTTAAATAAGAATGCCTGGACCCCATATATGTATATTTATCAACAACGGATATCGTAAAAAGTCTTATATGGCCTGAGTTGCCGAAAAGACTGTGTGAATGTGTGTGTGTGAGTGTGAGTGTGAATGAGAAAAAAGTGTGAGTGTTTAAAAAAAAAAGTATTCTTTGCAGTGGTGTATTTTAAATTAGTAATCATTGTGTTAAAAAATAATTAATTTTTTGCCTTTAATTAATTAGCTGGAATCTTTTAAATGAAATGGAATAAATCCCTTGTATCCCTATGGGAAAAACTAACGCCATCCCTTGCCGCCTAGAGTACTCATTCCTCGTTAAACGGTTTTTCGAGACGCGCACCTTAAAAATAATTTCATTGTCTAATCACTAGAGATCATCATGAATTACGGGGTATCACATTTGCTTACTTTTGCTAACAAGTTAATGGAGGAGGGATTGGAAGTTTATAGGTTGATTTAGAGTAAAACTGGATTTAAATAATAACTATACTCTATTTAATATAAATTAAGTTCTTGAGGATAGGAGGGAGGAAAGAATAAAGAATTCTCATGCCTAATGCATTACGACCAGGGGTTGGTCTCTCTCCTGGTCCGTGCTGGAAAACACCTCAAGTAACGGTCTTCGGGTCAATGAAATAGAATTTATTTTTTATCACTGGAAAATATTTGACTTAAACATTAATAACAATTATTTTTTTTGTTTAAGTAAATTAATAAATTATATTTATATACGTTGTTAGTAATTACAAAAAAAAAAAAAAAAAAAAAAATCGGTGAAGTCATATAAAATATCTTCCCAATGTTTATTGCTAATCAACTCGGATTCAAATTGTTGTTAATTACTATAATTAGGCATTTAGTTGAATTATTCTAAAAGGTAATTACAAAAAGAAGCTGAGATCAAAAAGACCGGGTGTTTAAAAAATAGACAAATAATTTAAATAAAAAATAAATAAATAAATCTCAAATGAATTTCTTTGTTAAATATTCATTTATTTTCTAAATTGCTTTTCATTAATTTCTTCTTAATAGGACTTGAGAGGCTAACAAGCCTCTTAGGATGAGGTTTCATAATTATTTTTATTTATAAATCTTTATTAAATCGTCTGTATGGAAATTTTCTTCTCCGCTTCATTCAAGGACCTTCTCTCTCTCTTTCTGTCTTCTTTTCGAGAGATGAATAATAGAAGATAATGAAAATTTAGAAATCATAATTGTTTTGATCGGGTGGGGGGGGGGGCTTCACTAAAAACTTATGGTTTGGAGATTAGATGAAAAATTAACTCTTACTGAATTAAAGTGCATAGCAAATTAATTAATTAAAAATTTAAAAATCTGCAAAACTTACTGACTATTCTTAATCAAAGCTATAACATTTACCTTTAGAACCTTTAGACATGAAATTAAAATTTTTAGAGACCATTGTATTAATTTTTATCACTGACCCAGACGTCCTGGAATATTGCAGCAAAATTGCAGCAATTTTACATTCCAATATTAAACATTGCAGGAATAGTGTAGTAATATTGCTGCAAAATCTGGTGTGATGGCGCACAGCACACAACTTTCTCTTACTCTTCGGTAAGAGAAAGTTGAGCACCGTGCTAAATAGCCTCCGATGCCGAAAAATACCTTAAATAAATTAAAAAATAAAAGGAAATTTTAAATATAGGTTAGGCCTTTAGTATATATTTTCATTTAATAGGTAACTATCCTAAAAATTTTGTTGTGACTATGATAAAATAAAATCTTTGTCTTTATTATTATTATTATTATTTATTTTATTTTTTTAAATTTGGCCAGTGACCATTTGGCTTTATTATTTTAATCAAAACGTGATTATTATTTTTATTTTTTTTATTTTTTCATTTAAAATTTTCTCTTCTGAAGTGATTGAAAAATATTTATCCTTTCTAAGAACATCTTGTTAAAATAATCTAATAAATTATTTAAAATACCAGTATTGTTAATTCATATTCATCCCCTCTTCGCATTAGATACGAAATCCGCTGAGGCTAGAGCTTATGTGCATCCAGGCCGGTCGATCCACCCTCCAACAAACATAATATCTAGGATAACTTCAGGTCCCATAGACTGGTTTTAATCCCGATAACCCTCCTAGCTACGTTACTACTGTTTATTTTAAATGGACTAATACATATCATTTGAATTCGGCCTCTTATCCATACAAATGTGCTTATAAAATTAATATCTTTCTTATTATTTTATTTAGTAGTATTTTCATCTCTTCTATATCTAAAGATTCGTGATTTTCAGCCAACATTCTCTAGTTATTTTTTAATTAAAATATTTTACTATAAATGTCGTTTCTATTTTCAAGTCAACGCCAGGAGGAGATATATCCCCTAACTTTAATCCACATATATGACTTTGAAATAAAACATTTATTGAAAAGTCGATTCTTTCGTTTCTTTTTTACTCGAATAGGAGATTGTTTGGAAAATTCAGGAAAAGATTTTGAAATGCTTTCAAAGTTTTAAGAAACGACGTTATGGAGCATCTGCCTTACTTTCTTTCTCTTCTTTCGCATTTTTCAATTTTATTAAAAATTTTAATAATATAATTTTCAATTGAAAAATGGTTTAAGAATGTCATTGTGATTTTATATATCCTTTTTCCTGAGTATAAAATAGTAGAAATCTCTCTATTATTATGATCTTCGTAAAGAAGGGATTTCAAAAGGTTGAAGAGGCTATTCAAGATTTTTTTTTAAGTTATAAAACCATTTTTCTTATTTTATATACGGTACTCATATTGCAATTTGATTTTATATATTCATATAACATTCAACTCTATTTGTTATCTACAGTAGTTGTCGTCGGATTAATGCACCAAATCCTCAACCGACAAGTCTTTCCCAGATGAGAGTTGAATTGAAAATCTCCAACTTCTCAGTTGAAAATGAATTTCCAATGATGTCTACAGGGTGGCCCGCGGTAAATTGCTGATTTGGGAATGAAATAAAAAAAAATAATCAACACTTAAAAACTTGTATTTTTATTTTTCTCATATTGGGCAATAATAGAAGTTTTTTTTTAAAAGACTCACACTTTTTTCGATTCACACTCACACATACATACACACAGTCTTAGGCCATATAAGACTTTTTACGATAATCGTTATTTATGAATATATCTATTGGGGACCCAGTCATTTTTGTTTAAACCATTTGGAATAATGGAAGTTTCTAATTACATGATTTTAAACATCTATCCATCTAGCAAATGTTTACCTCCACAATCCACACACTGCTGCAGTCGTTTTTTGAAATTCTCATGCACTTTCAATCATGCCTTCTGGTATTCTTGCAATTTCAGCCTCAATATTGTTCTGTAAGTCTTCTGGGGTCTTGGGGCGGTTCGAATCAGCAATCGCATGGTCCGGTGAGCGTGCGGGCAAGTTGAGATCCCCCTTCCCAGAGATTAGCCTTTCAGGAAATGTTTGCCTCAAAAAATTCATAGTAATGGCCGTTGTGTGTGCAGTGATACCGTTTTGTTGAAACCAGGTATCCTGTAACTGCATTGCCTGAAATTTCAATGCTGAAATTGCAAGAATATCAGAAGACATGCTTGAAAGAGTGCATGAGATTTTCAGAAAAAAATTAGAAACTTCCATTATTTTCCACTATGAGAAAAATAAGTTTAAAAGTAAGTTTCTAAGTCTGAACGCACACCAATCGAGCAAAAACCTTTTCGGACAAAACATTTTGTTCGATAATGTCGAATCATGTCCAATTGTGTTTTGTTTCTTCGGTGTGCATTGACCCATAGAAAAACATTGAAAAAACAGTTTTAGGCAAAAACGTTTCGTTCGAAAACATTTTTGCTCCCATCGGTGTGCGTTCAGCCTAAGTGTTCATTATTTTTTTTATTTCATTCCCAAATCAGCAATTTACCGTCGACCACCCTGTATATAAAGGTCTTTCATGTTATTTGCGTCCTCTTTTCTTCTTCCTCCGACCCCCTTCACGTGAAAAGTGAAATTTTATTAAATTTTTCTATTGTATGATTAAACATCGCTGAACAGAGAGAACTGATGGCTATCTCCAGTTATTTTTGTAGCAACAACTCATGAAATCAGATAGCAAGTTCAAAAAGAAAACTAATTTTTCTTTTTTTTTTTATAAGTGAAGGTGAATATTATTAAAATAGAAAATAATCTCTCGTGATATTAAAACCGGCTTGACTGCTGCTAGGGCTGTTTGATAATGTTAATACTATACAAGTTTTGCAAAAACAATTTAACTTGAAGTATCGATTGTGTTAGATTACTTTACTTAATAAATAGTAATATATTTTTGCTTTTTATAATAATAGATTTGTTCATTCAAGTAGATAATCTTTTGTTTGTCTTCCTTTCTGCTTTGGGGCATCTATCACCCCATGTGAACTTCCTTTATTTTCCTATTTAAATCTCCTCTTCGTGAATATTTATTTCTAGTAATCTATTTCTACTTCAACCCGAGCCCTTAATTTAATTTAAGTTAGAGATTATTCGTGAATTTAACTATGCTGCCGTGGCATAAAGCCTTCTAGCTTGGAAACTAAAGTTCATTAAAAATATTTAATTATTAGTAAATATCTTCTATGCGGGTTAGCTGGAGATTTTTAATTGGATTTAATGAAGGCGGGAATCCCGGGAAACTGCCAGGTCATTAAAATAAAAATCTGGTGTGATTGGTCGCACACATTAAATTCGTTGGAGCGCCTTTTGAGAAAATCGAAAAAAACTGAAAAAATACATCAGTAAAGTACTAGTACTTTTTAACAGATTTTGTTCAAGAGCTTATTTTCACGCCTCAAGGGGGTGTCTAACAAATATAAAATTTCTTTACCCTACCATATATATGAAATTTATATGGAGAGAAAGTATTGCGATCATGTCAAAAATTCGATTGTTTGAGGATGGCCTTAAGGATGATCAATTTTATTATAAGGACCGTCGGCCAAAAAATAAATACTTTTGCTTATTATCCGTTTATTTGTAAATATTTCGATTCCAGTGATATAGAATCAATTTCAGCAAAAGTATTTATTTTTTGGCTGATGTCCTTATAATAAAAATTCGATGTCGAGATTTTTTAAATTTATTTTCTGGGGGATCTCTTTTGTTTTCTATCCCCGTCTTTTTAACAGAGCCGCTATTCATTAATAATTAATAAAAAATATTGTTAATATTAAATAATTTAATAGTGATATCCTAACAGTAATGTAATTTCAACTTTTCAATTTCATTTTCAACCTTTTTTCTTGAATTTTCCAAAAAATATATTAGTAAAAAATTTCTTTGTCACAACAAACTAAATAGGCTATAATTAAAAAGAAATCAGAACCCTAGCGGGTTGGTATCCCGTAATGAAGACACTTCCTTAAAATGTAAGGGATGTTCCGATCCCAGTTCACCCGATGGACACCAATATCATAATTATTTTTGGGCCACCAAAGTGTATATCACCTCAGGTGCCGAAAGGATTAAAAATTGTAAATTTCCAGGCAATTACCTGAGTGCTTGTCTGTCAAAACAACAATTGACCTCTTTTTTATCTTAAGTCCTTTTCTAAAAAGGATGTATTATATAGTTTATAACTTGACTGGCTTTTGCCGACTTGACGTTTCGATCCAAGCAGAGAGACAATTCCCTCGTTCAGTTAATTCTCCTTTAGACTGGCATTAAGGCCCCTCAAGGTCGTGCAAGTGGCTTCTTTTGCCGCCCCTGAATGATTCCTGTCTGCAGAGGACCCCTAAGGTCTTCTGTCCTAAAGCCTTTCTCCTCGGTATTGATTTTGCTATAAGTGTATACGAGGCAAGGCACTCGCACACACGCACACACGCACATTGCCACCCACGCACACATTCACACGGCTTAGTCTAGTTACTTCCACTTCCTTGCCCTATTGTAGATGCGTGTCTCCAACTCGACTAGCAGCAAATTCACTCTAAAAGAACATTTATCCAAAATCGATAATTAAATGTTTGTCCAACTCAAGTAGGCTTTGTTGAATTGTGTGCACATTGGTCCTTAAAAAAAAAAAAAAAACTGGTGTGACTGGTCGCACAGCACTCAACTATACTTGTATATGTATTGTATATATTTAAGTTTTCAACATTTCGTTGCTACTATAAAAATTTTGTTAAATCACTCGGCACCTACCACTAAACGATCAATAGAATTAATAAATATTTCGAAAATGTAAATTTAGAATTCATTTCAACATCTCAATTAAAAAAAAGCATGAAATAAATGATAATTGACGTTCCCATGTCATAATTATTACAATGAATGAAGGCTTTTGTAAATTTTAAAAAATTTTATTTATCGAACGAATGAATCAGCTTTAAAAAAGAAATTTTATACATCCTGCAAGGAAGAAATAAATTTTTCCTGCTTATTATTTGCATCGTCAAATTTAATTACCTTTCTTCTTTAGCCGTATTTTTTAATGCATTAAATAATTTAGAACAGTTTAAAACATTTTTCCGTCAACATATAATATTTAGCCCAGTGACAGAACATCCTGTTTCTTGTTTTGCTGAAAGATAGGCAACCCTAAAGCATTTTACTTTTTCTTTACTTCAGAGTAAAGACTGAAGCAATTGATAAATCACTTATTCTTTAAAAAAAAAAAAAAAACATTTTGCTTGTTGCAGCTGAGTGCCTATCTAGGTTTCCAGACTCTATTTGTATTTAATAATTTATTATTTACACCCCATTCTTGGTTATTCATTCCCTACTCAACTTTAACTTAATAGAGCGCCTTGCTCTGCTCTGTTAGGCAACCCAACTTTCAAATAAGACTTGTTAACAATATACCAAAAAGGCACTTGGTAAAAAATACTTTTTTATACCAAATTTCTTTTTACCTATCTTCGGTTGCATCAGTTAGGATCAGTTAGGTGAGATATAAATAGTTACTTTGTAATACAGAAACCCTCTTCGGGGGGGAACAAATCCTCTTCTGTTTGTGAAGGTAGCAACTTCATAAAGACATCTTAAAAAAATTATTAAAAATTAAAAATTGATATTAATTTAAATAAATATTATAAAGTGAAATAATTAATTTAAAAAAAAATTAATTTTTTTACCAAAATTTAAAAATTTTCAAAAAAATAAACAAGATTTAATAAAGTGTTTACAATCCAATTTGTTAATTTGTTCCCATTTTCACAACTATTTTGATAAATTGCCTGGCTCAAATATATATTCGTGATGTTAGGCTGCTTGTGTCAGGCTTGTGTTTCTAATATCACACTTAGTTAAATCTTAAATATAACTTTGGGCCCGAGCTAACTTAACAGAGACCTTGGCTCTATATATCTATTTAACAAGACATGTGAGTGTTCTTTATTGATGAGGCCAAACATCCCATGGCCCCCGGGAATCGAACCCAGGATCTCCGCCTTTCCGGGGCATAGGCATATTTATCTATACTGTATATCTAGCTGAAATTACTCAAATAATAGGTTATCTGATTGGTAGTAAAATGGCGACGAGATCTGATGCAAGCGGCCCTAGCCCATAACATATTGTTAAATATATCACATTTCATTATTTTATTGTTAAAAGAAGTAGAATCTAAAGAAAAATAACAAATATATCTACTTCTTTTAGCAATAAAATGATGAAATGGCGTATATATTACTATAAGAATGAAACTGAAGTGGGTTTCTGCAGTACAAAAAAAAGCAATTTAAAAGAAAGTCAACAAACTGTCCCTAACTGATGCAAATGGACCTTAAAGTTTTATTATTTTTTTGTTCTTTAATTTCTTTTGAACTTAAATAGAAATTTCAATCATGGCTCATATATCAATTTAAAACATGCAAAATTTCAATTTATTTCGCATAGTTTATTGCTTTTTTTTTTATTATTATTATTTTAATCCCCGTTTATATAAATTAAGAAATAGTTGCATTGAATGCGAAAATACAATGAAAACGTAGCATAAATTTTTAACAATAAACAATTAAAAAATCGTAAAATTTAAATGGGCCTTGAATCTTATAGACTCTTAAGTACCGATTAAATTTATATAGTAATTTTATGTATATCTATAAAAAAAGGTATTCTTTAACTTTGATTTTTTTTTAAAGGAAGGTAGGCTACTTCCCTTTTTTTTAAAGTTTCTTGCAAATTTAGAGCAGATAATTTTGTTTACTTTAATAACTTGGAGAGAGTCATGTAATAAGAAGCCGTCTTTATTAATGAATTATCATTAATCCTGGACATGGGGGTCGAGTAATCCTGTATTGTTCTCTGCTTGCTGGTCATTTGATATGTTTATGTACATTTAATCCGTCTGGTATAAAACTCTATTGCAATGAGCTTGTCTAACTATCTATCATTTCCATATTTTTAATAAGTCCGGAAGGAGAGACGACGGTCTGAGTCAGTAAATACTTTTTACAACTCACTACCCAATATAATAAAACTAGAAGACTTATTAAGGTTATTTATTCAGTAGTAAAATTTCTTTCTTTTTTTTTATTCCTTGTAAAGGCATTTAATATTTAATTCCGAAAGGAAGCTTGATGCAAATGACTTTCAACATTTCTATTTCATTTTTTTTTTCTCTTTTATTTATTTATTTTTTTTTTTTTTTACAAAAATGAAACACTTGACTTCTCTCGTATCTTCTTATCTTTTTTACTGTAGAGTGCTTAAAAATTAGAAAGAGAATAATGATAGAATAGAATCAAAAGCAATCCAATGTTTCAATGGCTCTTGAATGTATTACTTAAATAGAGCCAAATTTTTATTTTATTTTATTTTTTTTAATAACACATTAAAACCATCCTCGTTGGAAAATTTTAGCCTCCATGGAAATGACTTAGAAATTTGCCTTCTTGACTTTTTTGTAGTTTGTATAATAAACTATTAAGGGGGTTCAGGAGCGACATCTAAACGTACTTTAAAAAAAACTAGACTATTATAAGGAATTTTTCAATGCGGTTTTTTTTAAATGAATTAAATTCATAAGAGATTATTGGGACATCGAGCTATAATTTTTTTAATGACTTATTACAAAATTATCGTAATTAATTTTTTTGTTATCAAGCAAATACAAAAAAACAATCTGTCCCAATAATCTTTAATTTTTTTAAAATTTAAAAATGAATTTGTTATTATTAATCACATATTAATTAAGAATTTTTTAAAATAAGCTTAGATGATTTATTTAAAATTCATCTGTTAAATTAGTTCAGCATTCTTGCAATAGATGGCAGGCTAGTCTAACAGCTGATCCCCTTTTGACCTATATCTGGCCTATATTTATATATTTTTATGCCTTTATAAAAGATACATAATATATAATAATATTTATAAAGTATTTATTATTAAAAGATCAATGAAAATCAACCAAATGCATGAAATATTATTAGCTACCATTTTGACATCTCTTGGCAAATTTTTGAATTACTTGATATTTGGGCATACTTTTTATGACACACAACGCCATCTTAGCGGGGAAAACATGCGTAACCACTTCGCTCCCGTAACCCCTTAACTCCGAAGTTAAGTCTACTTCTGAATAATACAGATTTTATTGAAAAAAATCTGGTGTGACTGGCGCACAGCACACAACTTTCTCTTACCTTCGGTAATCGAAAGTTGTGTTCTGTGCTTGTCGCACCAGATTTTTTGTGTCGACATGTATTTAGTTTCCGACCATAGGGTACGATTGAATTCAAGATGTAAAATTTATAAGTATGGGAAAATATTTATATTTTGATACCATGGCAACCATTTCTCCTATCTTTTCTATGGAGTACAAGAGTAAAGTGGTCTTCAGAAGATTTCAATCACAAAATGAGAATATACATTTTATAGAGAATCTAAAAAATAATTGATTTTTGAATTAAAAAAAAAAATCGTTGGAGCAAATTTTGAGAAAATCGAAAAAACTGAAAAAGTGCATCAGTAAAGTACTAGTACTCTTTGGTCGATTTTGTTCAAAAGCTTCGTGTCACGTCCCATCGGGGTGCCTAACTTAAATATAAAATTTCAACTTCCTAGCTCTTTTTGTTCTTGAGATATTTTGTTCACAGACACACAGACAGACAGACAGACCATGTCGCGAAAACCACTTTTTTGGATTCAGGGGACCTCAAAACGTGTATATCCATCAAAATCTCGACATCGAATTTTTGACATGAATCCAATACTTTCTCTCTCTATATACAGGGTGTCCGGTAAAGAATGGATAACCTTGAAATGTCTTATAGTATAACTTATGGCCGTTCAGAAAAAAATTGAAACAAAATATATCATAAGTAGTACCTAAGATATGATTTTTTTAAAAGAAAGGTCTAATTTTTTACCTTGTTTTACTTTTATGAACACTACGATCAGAAATGAATGGATTCCATCGGTTTGTTGTTATTTTATTATTATACACGAACTATGCTAATAGATAAACAGTGAATAGTATGACTAGCTATTGCACTTTTTTATTAAAAAATTAGCAAATTCCAATAAAATAGCCAGGTGGTCGTATCGTGATTTACTTTGAATCAGTGTTAAAACGACCACCTGGCTATTTTATTGGAATTTGCTAATTTTTTAATAAAAAAGTGCAATAGCTAGTCATACTATTCACTGTTTATCTATTAGCATAGTTCGTGTATAATAATAAAATAACAACAAACCGATGGAATCCATTCATTTCTGATCGTAGTGTTCATAAAAGTAAAACAAGGTAAAAAAATTAGACCTTTCTTTTAAAAAAATCATATCTTAGGTACTACTTATGATATATTTTGTTTCAATTTTTTTTCTGAACGGCCATAAGTTATACTATAAGGCATTTCAAGGTTATCCATTCTTTACCGGACACCCTGTATATTACATATATACATAGGTAAGAGAAAGTAAAAAATTTTTGGTACATTGTAAATATTTTTGATATAATTATAATTCGCTTAATATTCGCAGATGCCCTCCCCTCTAATACATAAAGAACACTCTTCTCTTGAATGCTTTTTATTAATCTAAGTATCCCACCTTAACATTCTTTAAAGGAGTAGGCGAGGACCTCGTCGTATATCACATTGACCTTTACATCTCGAGTCTCGTGTTCAATTCAAGGTCATTTTTCATTAAAAATAAAAATAATTAATTGAAATAAATGATTTGATTCTTGCCATAAAGGGTTTTCTTAGATCCGAGCCGTCAGCTTTAAGAAATATAATTATTTTATTTCGAAAAGGGCTTAGGTTAATCCGAATTGAAATACGAAAAGCTCTACGATAACAGTTAGAAATCAAAGTTGAATTCCAAAGATGCCGATAAAATTATTAGAGCTATTTAATTTAATACAGTCGTGTTACTCGGGGGCCGCGGCTATTTAAGTCAAATAAAGATGTAAACAGTAAAGGATCCTATGAGGGTAGCTCAGCAACCTTGGAGCTCTGCTTGTATACCGTCGAAAATTGTCTTTAAATAAAATCCCATTTTGTTTTATTAATGAACTAGCTGCGGTAGGGTTGCCTTCGGCAACCCTACCCCGCTAGACCCTGGCGGGCGGCGTCTCGGGATATGACTAAGAGTTGTCCAGATAAATGTATATTAATTAATTATGAAAAAGAGTTTTTATTTTTTATTTTAAATATTTGATTAATATATTTTTCAATTATTTACACCCTAAGAAAGCGTCATTTTAAATTTTATTAAAATCGAATAAAAAATAAATTTTAGGGGGGTCAGGGGGGTGATTGAACTTTCTGATGTCTAAAATACCATTTTTCAATTATTTACACCCTAAGAAAGCGTCATTTTAAATTTTATTAAAATCGAATGAAAAATAAATTTTAGGGGGGGGTCAGGGGGGTGATTGAACTTTCTGATGTCTAAAATACCATTTTTCAATTATTTACACCCTAAGAAAGCAACATTTTAAATTTTATTAAAATCGAATGAAAAATAAATTTTAGGGGGGTCAGGGGTGTGATTGAACTTTCTGATGTCTAAAATACCATTTTTCAATTATTTACACCCTAAGAAAGCGTCATTTTAAATTTTATTAAAATCGAATGAAAAATAAATTTCAGGGGGGGTCAGGGGGTGATTGAACTTTCTGATGTCTAAAATACCATTTTTCAATTATTTACACCCTAAGAAAGCAACATTTTAAATTTTATTAAAATCGAATGAAAAATAAATTTCAGGGGGGGGGCAGGGGGGTGATTGAACTTTCTGGGGTCTAAAATACCATTTTTCAATTATTTACACCCTAAGAAAGCGTCATTTTAAATTTTATTAAAATCGAATGAAAAATAAATTTTAGGGGGGTCAGGGGGGTGATTGAACTTTCTGATGTCTAAAATACCATTTTTCAATTATTTACACCCTAAGAAAGCGTCATTTTAAATTTTATTAAAATCGAATGAAAAATAAATTTCAGGGGGGTCAGGGGGGTGATTGAACTTTCTGATGTCTAAAATACCATTTTTCAATTATTTACACCCTAAGAAAGCAACATTTTAAATTTTATTAAAATCGAATGAAAAATAAATTTCAGGGGGGGGCAGGGGGGTGATTGAACTTTCTGGGGTCTAAAATACCATTTTTCAATTATTTACACCCTAAGAAAGCGTCATTTTAAATTTTATTAAAATCGAATAAAAAATAAATTTTAGGGGGGGGTCAGGGGGGTGATTGAACTTTCTGATGTCTAAAATACCATTTTTCAATTATTTACACCCTAAGAAAGCGTCATTTTAAATTTTATTAAAATCGAATGAAAAATAAATTTTAGGGGGGTCAGGGGGTGATTGAACTTTCTGATGTCTAAAATACCATTTTTCAATTATTTACACCCTAAGAAAGCGTCATTTTAAATTTTATTAAAATCGAATGAAAAATAAATTTCAGGGGGGGGGGGGCAGGGGGGTGATTGAACTTTCTGGGGTCTAAAATACCATTTTTCAATTATTTACACCCTAAGAAAGCGTCATTTTAAATTTTATTAAAATCGAATGAAAAATAAAAAAAATAAAATTTTAGGGGGGGGGGTGGGGGCGCAGAGCGGAAAAATCTTTTCAAATATCGAATTGTTAGGGGGAGGGAAGAGTTTTTATTTTTCATTTTAAAGATTTGATAAATATATTTTTCATAAAGCGAGTTAGATCCTGTTTTCCAATGCTTTGCTATGGGGTAATTGATAACCCCCAAAAAGGGGGGGGTTCCCTACCCCTAATTCGATATAATGATAGCCTAAAACCACCCCCGGAAAATTCCCTACCCATTAAAAAAAACTCCATGAAAATCGGTCCAGTAGTTTCGGAGTCTATGCGTTACAAACAGACAGACAGACAGACAGACAGACAGACAGACAGACAGACAGACAGAGATTGTCTTTTATATAATAGTATAGATTTAACTTAAGTATTACTCCGAGCAATAAATTATTCTCTACTTTAAATACTTCGAATTAAACTTTTAAATAAATCCAAATTGTTTCGTTTATGCTGTCTCTTTTCCATTTAATAAATAAAGAAACTTTTTTAGCCTTTTAATTCCGAACATGAAATGGATTAAAGTTGTCCTTTTTTTTGAAAAAGCTTTCTTCTCTCGTCTTTCTCAATGTATGAACATAATGATCTTAAAAAGACCTCTTTATATTCTTAGGGAAACACCAGAAATATTTAAATTGACAATTTCATAAAAATGAAAAAAATTAGAAAAAAAAGAGCTCTTAGTATATTTAATTTTATTATTTCGCAATGCGAAAGAAATTTAATATAGTTGAAACGTTCTTTTTTGAGGTTTTATTAAAAGTATATTAAAAATGGATAGGCCTATTTCTTTTTAGAATATCCTTTAAAATTGATTGTAACTTATTCTTGTATTTTCTATTATTAATTTTAGTTTTTTTTGTTTGTTTTAGGTAAGCAGCTGCTGAGATCACTCCTCAAAGTCATTAATTTACATATGTAAGCTATATTTATTCTTATATCAGAATTAATTAATAGTCAGATTTGTATAAGCTTATAAGTTTTTCAACAACTAATCCCCTAGACTTTTTTTTTTTTACTTTCTCGTACCTCTATATATATGTTAATATATAGAGAGAGAAAGTATTGGATTCATGTCAAAAATTCGATGTCGAGATTTTGATGGATCTTCACGTTTTGAGGTCCCCTGAATCCAAAAAAGTGGTTTTCGCGACATGGGCTGTCTGTGTGTCTGTGTGTGTGTGTGTGTGTCTGTGAACAAAATATCTCAAGAACGAAAAGAGCCAGGAGGTTGAAATTTTATATTTAAGTTAGGCACCCCGATGGGACGTGACACGAAGCTTTTGAACAAAATCGACCAAAGAGTACTAGTACTTTACTGATTCACTTTTTCAGTTTTTTTCGATTTTCTCTAAATTTGCTCCAACGATTTTTTTTTAAATTCAAAAATCAATTATTTTTTAGATTCTCTATAAAATGTATATTCTCATTTTGTGATTGAAATCTTCTGAAGACCACTTTACTCTTGTACTCCATAGAAAAGATAGGAGAAATGGTTGCCATGGTATCAAAATATAAATATTTTCCCATACTTATAAATTTTACATCTTGAAAATCGAATGTACCATACTGTCGGAAACTAAATACATGTCGACACAAAAAATCTGGTGTGACAAGCACAGTACACAACTTTCGATTACCGAAGGTAAGAGAAAGTTGTGTGCTGTGCGCCAGTCACACCAGATTTTTTTTTTGAAAATTATTCGTTTACATGTTTAATAAGGTATTCTTCTCTGCTCTACTTTTTGTAAAATTTTGAGATTAATTCGTTGGTTTTCAGAGTTGCTTTTTAAATTTGCACTCCTTTTATTCTTAAATGACTCATAATTGGACCCTGTTATGCAATGGTGTGTCAAAGACCAAAAAATTCAAAAATGAGTTAAGCACGGAATATTGTTTCAAATGCTTTAATTAATAGTATTTTTTATGAAATATGTCCTAAAAAAATTTATATTTAATGTTATTTGCACAATTGACAAGAAAAATTATATATAATCCAATGAAAACAAAAAACTTTATTGTTGATTTTCTCAAAACTCGATGTTTGGTCTTTGACACACCATTGCATAACAGGGTCCAATTATGGTAGATATCTGAATTTTTTTTAGTTGTTAGAAAGTAGGCAACCCAAACGTGCACTTTCTTGCTAATATTTTTTGTTATCTAGTGTAGGCCTATATTGCAACAACCTAAGACGAACCGTGCAGCGCATAAATTTGTACGTTTTCTTGCTGTCTAATTGATAATAATTTTTGTGATTAATTGCTGCCTAATGATTTCGTCAAATGTCTTCTAAGATTTTTTTTATTTGCCGACCCCATTCAGCCCTAGTCGTAGTCTTCTATGATTAAGGACAAAATGTATTAAATTTATTTGTTTTCTTGATTTTTCTATATTCAAATTTTATGTTCGTTTAGAATTAGAACTTCGAAGTTTAGAGATTTTCTATTCCTCAAATTATTTAAATTAATTGATAAACTTTAAAAAAACTTTTTTAAATATAAGTTTTGGAAAATTAAATCACTTTTTTCTTTCCATATTCTGAGATGCCCATATTTTAAATAATCCTATATTTTTATACAAAAAAAAAAAAAAAAAATGACTACAACAAAATTGAATTTTTCTCTTAAGGTTCATTCCTTATTTTTTTTTTTTTTTTTT
>JAKCPI010019565.1:0-27745 GCA_023213315.1 Euborellia annulipes
ACGAAATGAACTGAAGCTGCCAAAATTCGTTTTGAGGTCCCCTGAATCCATTTAAGTACTTTTTGGAATGATGTCTGGGTGTGGGTGTGTGTGTATGTCTGGTAATTTTTTTTCGTCAACGAAAACTCAAAAACTATTTGTTCGTGTTTTGAAATTTTGCACACATAAACTAGATAAGAGTAAGTAAGGCCTAGAACTGAAAAGATTTTGGTAAACATCGAACTATTAGGGGGCTCTAAGGAGGGAGGGGCAATATTTTTTTCCTGAAGTTGTGAGCTCAGCTTAGTCCGACCCTTTATTTTAATATTAATTGATGTAATTTAGTTTTGCAATTGATGAGCAGATAAAACAAATATGTCGAGCTAACAGCTGCTTCCATTCTTGAAATTAAAATCAAATTTCGAGAACTGGTTGAATTTCTTTTCTTTTCTTAATTATTTTTTCTTTATCTCTGAGATTATTATTAATTGTTGATTTAGATCACTTCAAGTTAAACAGGAGAGGAGTTTTCGGTTTTTTTGAAATTTAATCACGAGCAACTTTAATTTCAAAGTAATCGAAGACCCAAAATATACAAATAAAAAATAAAAATCTAGTGTGACAAGCGCAGAATACAACTTTCGATTATCGAATGTAAGAGAAAATTTGTGCTAAAAAAATTTGATAAAAAAAAACTTTTTGGCGGTCTCTACTAATCAGATTTCAGTTTGACCTCTTGATAGTAGATTGCTGAACCATCCAGGATGGATAGTAAGAAGATTGCGCGTCAATATGAGAACCTAATTCCTGGGAGGTATGCAACCCAAATGCCATTGTTCGATTAAAAGCTCCAAATTCATCGAAAATACATTAGTGAATCGGTATTTAGAGTGCCTAACACCCAGGAAATAAAAGCAAAAGAATTTATACACTTGATGATAAAGTATGAATATAATCAGTAAATGGGTTGTAACTCGAGGATTCTCTAACTTTGAGAATTTTTATTTTGTTGTCCTCTCTGTTATTCCCAAGGGTGCTGTCCTCCATGGCTTTGCTCTGTCAGCTCTCCGACGCCCCTTCTGGGTCGATTTCACAGCCAGCATGCAAGTTGACACCAATTCCTTTGAGAGCACTTCCTTTCCTGAAAGATATTTCAGCATCAATTAATTAAACTGTTTTAATATTATAAGTTATATGAATATAATTATATGAATCGAGATAATCTAACAAGTTTCACTTTCAATTTAATTTAATAGAAAGATAAAAGAATTAGTTTATATGAAATTTTGGATATTTTTAAATGAGTATATTTCATATCGTTGGTGTGTACCAATTAGGGTTGGTAGATTCAGAGGGCTGAATCGATTTTCGATTTTCGATTTTTAAAATCGAAACCAAATAATCGATTTTTAAAAAAATCGATTTTTGCCTTTTAAAAAAATCGATTTTAATCGATTTTCGATTTTTTTACAAAAAATTTTTCTCTATGCCCATAAGTTGATTTTAAGGTTCTGCTTACGATTTTCAAGCGGTTTATAGAACAAAAAAATAGAACGTTGCATTACTGATGCCCAAATAAATTTATTCAGTCTTTATAACTTCTTTAAAGATCAACACATTGTATATGTTGTCTTTGTATATGGTATAACATATTTAGTCTTTATAACTTAAGTTTTAACGTTATAACGTAAGTTTTGACAAACCTAGAGATTCAAACATCAACTTCTATATTTCTTAAAAAATCTGGTAGGACTCGTGCACAGCACAACTTTCTCTTATCTTCAGTAAGCGAAAGTTGTGTCAGATTTTTGTGTCGACATATATTTAGATTCCGACAGTAAGCTTAAGGTACATTTGAATTCAAGATTTTTTTTTTTTTTTAACACACACTTTTTTCTCATTCACACTTTTTTCTCATTCTCACTCACACATACACACAGTCTTTTCGGCAACTCAGGCCATATGACTTACGATATCCGTTTTTGATAATACACACATATTAGGGGTCCAGGCATTCTTATTTAAGCCATTTAGTATCCAAATGGCTTAAATAAAATCATTGGACTGCCTGGGGTCCGAATCCGCGACTTTTGATATACGAGGTTAGCATGCTAACCTCTACGCCATGCCCCGAGGGCTGAATTCAAGATTAAAATTTATAATCATGGGGAAATATTTATATTTTGTTACCATTGCAACCAATTCTCCTATCTTTCCTATGAAATATAAGTGTAAAGTGTACTTCAAAATGAGAATATACATTTTAAAGAGCATCTAAAAAATAATTGATTTTTGAATTTTAATAAAAATCGTTGGGGCTATTTTTAAGAAAATCAAAAAACTTGAAAAAACTACCTCAGTAAAGTACTAGTACTCTTTGGCCGATTTTAATTAACAGCTTATTTTCTCGCTCCAGGGGGTATCTAACTTAAATATAAAATTCCAACCTCATAGCTCAATTCCTTCAAGCTTAAAATTGAACACAGACAGACAGACCATGTCGTGAAAATCACTTTCTTGGAAAATCGAAAATCGAAAATCGGCCGTCGAAAATCGATTTTTTCAAAACACTAAATCGATTTCGATTTTAATCGAAAATCGAGGCTAAAAATCGATTTTCGATTAAAATCGAAATCGATTCGACCAACCCTAGTATCAATCGCCCGAAAATTCTGAATCAACTGAAGAACGATATTGTTGATGCTATCGCCAAGATTGACATGAAAATGCTGGCCAAAAATTTAGATTTCGACTCTTTCAATGTTTTGAGCAGAACGCTGGCCCCCTTCAAAAAATCATTTTCAATAACCAATGAATATAAAATTTAAATGTACCACTATGTATAAAAAAAAAATTAAAATTATGTCTCCAATAGTTTTTGTTTTATAATTTTTTAAAATAAGAAAATTCCGCTCCGCACTCTGTATATAGGGAGAAAATGTAAATTCTCATTTTGCCCCTGAAATTGTTTGAAGCACACTTCACTTTAATCTTGTACTTCATAGGAAAGATAGGAGAAATGGTTGCCATGGTAACAAAATATTAATATTTTCCCATGTTTATGACTTTTACATCTTGAATTTTAATATATCGGCGGGCCCACGGGGCTTGGAGTAGTTGGTAGCGTGCCTACCTTCTATACCGAACGTCGCGGGTTCGGACCCCAGGCAGTCCGATAATTTTATTTAAGGCATTTGGATACCAATTGACTTAAATAAAAATGCCTGGACCCCACAATAGATATATTTATTTCAACGGTTATCGTAAACGTCTTAAATGGCCTAAGTTGCCGAAAAGACCGTGTGAATGTGTGTGTGAATGTGAGTGTGAATGAGAAAAAAGTGTGAATGTTTTTTAAAAAAAAAAAAAAAAAAAAAAAAAATATATCGGCGGAAACTAAACATATGTCGACACGAAAAATCTGATTTGACAAGCACAGAAACAACTTTCTCTTATCAAAGGTAAGAGAAAGTTGTGTGCTGTGCGACCAGCCACACCAGATTTTTTTTTATCTTGAATTCTAATATATCGGCCAAATTTAAATATATAGACCTATGTGATGCGGAAAATGAAAAGGGCGAAGTGAAATTATCGGTACGGGGGTTTTAGTCGAATTAGGTAAAAAATATCGATTTTTGGGTTTCGATTGAATACGATTCTTCAATAATTCCTATACAGCTTTATTCGGTAATTTTAGCGTTGTGAATTCGATAAATATTACATTTAGTAACCTTAAATATAGTAAATAGTTTTCCAATGTATTTAATTGCGTTTTTTTCAAAATCCCGTTTTTGATATCTATAACTTTGAAAGCCTGTAACTTTTTTTATTTTTTGAGATATCATTCTGGTTTTTGTCTTAAAATGTTCAGGAAATTATCCTCTACAATAAAATATCAATAACTCAATTTGTGAAATTTCCACTTTCCGCATCACATATGTCGACACAATCTGGTGTGCCAAGCACAGAACACAACATTCACTTATCTAAAGTAAGAGAAAGTTGTGTGCTTTGTGACCAGTCACACCAAATTTAAAAAATAATTTCCATTTATTAGAGCTATTACAAATTATTAATAATTATATAGTTGTGTAATTTTCTAATTTAAAAGATGATAAGGAAATAGGCAATAATAAACCTTAATAGAGGGTTATAAATATGCTCATGTGACTTAGACCTATAATTACGTGTAAAATTTAATTAAAAACTGACTGATCGAACAGCACATAATTTTCTCTTACCTTCGCTAATTGAAAATTGTGTTCTGTGCTTATCGTACCAGATTTTTTGTTTCCGACTGTAGGGTACATTAGAATTCAAGATGTAAGGCAATGAAGTAGATCTACAAGAAGGAAAATGTGCTTCAAACATTTTTCTGGGTAAAATAAGAATTCTAAAGAGCATCTAAAAAATAAATGATATATGAATTTTAATCAAAATCGTTAGAGCAAATTTTGAAAAAATCGAAAAAAAAAAAAAAAAAAACTGAAAAAAGTGCACCAGTAAAATACTAGTAGGCCTATTCTCTGGTCGATTTTATTTAAAAGCTTTTTTTTTGCATCTCAGGATAATACGTACCTAACTTAAATATACAATTTCAACCTCAGTTTATTTCCTTCATGCTTTATTTTGAACCCACAGACTAGGGTTTATACAAAAACAGACTTTTTGAAAAATCGGTTTGGAATTTTTTCGGATAACAAAAAACACATTTACAATTTCTAATAGAAATTGTTAATATTTTTCAAAAAATTAATTAAACTTTAAATCATAGAACAGGATTCTTTAAGAAATGTCTTTTAAATGTTTTTAATTTCGTAGATCCGCCAGTATATCACAGTTAATAATTCTTTGATTGTAGCCCCTACTTCATAGCACAATAATAGAGATGTTGCCTCTTGTACTAGGGATCAGGGGTTCACATCCCGTCTCAAGCGATAAAATGTTCTTTTTAAAAGAGATCTCCAGCCAAATATTCCAAAGATCTAAATGTCCTTAAAATGTAACCAATGAAATGTGAAATGAAAACCCCATTTTGCGGGTCCCGCTTTTTGGACTCAGGAGCACTAAAAACGTGTATTTTCATCAAAATCCCGACATCGAATATATAATATATTCATTCATTCCTTCATCCTTGACGCGGGGCGTCGAAAAACGCTCTCTTCTCCTTGGACGTCATACAGAGGCGTGCAATTAGACTGATCGATCGACTCACCGCATCCCTACTGCCACTAGATCATAGAAGAAGCGTGTCTGCACACTCTCTCTTCTATAGATACTATCATGGTCAATGCTGTGCCGAATTAAAATCAATTTTCCCACCCAAAGAAACACGGAGCCCAAGGGAGGCATCGTCCAAGCATCCCTATGCTGTTCAGATCACGCCTAACAGAACTAGTCAATTCGAATTTTCCTTTGTTCCGCGAGTGGAACAAGCTCCTTGCGTCCATCTTCCCCAAAACCTACAATCTCCAGACTTTCAAGTCTAATCTCAACAGGCATCTTCTCAGTTCCCGCAGTTGAGTTCCCCTTTTATGCTTTTCCCTTTGTTTTTATTTTCTTCCTGGCTGCATGTGACCACTGGTCATTAAAGGTCTTCGAACCTTAAGCACCCATTCTAACAAAAAGGATATAGCGAGAATATATATTTTTATTTTATCGAATAGTTTAGTGAATCTAATACAACTCTGTCACGCAACTTTAATTAGTATAATTATCAATTTCGAAATACTTGGATCTTATATCTTCATTGAATTTACCTTTTACAATCTCATTAATAAATAAATAAATAAAAATTAAATAAAACAAGAAAGAGAAAAGATTATTAAATTTTGTTGCCTCGAGTGCCAACTTTAAAATGAGATTCGATTCCTTGCCATTTCACTCTAATTTGATTAGACACTCAGGTTAAATTAACAAACTTCTTAACTAATGACTGGAAGGAGAGAGAGAGAGAGAGACTTGGAATAGGAGGGACGAACGAAAGAGTTTACATCTGGTTTAAGAGACAAATCGTCTTATAAACTTCTTTTGACTCTTGAGTGGCTACTTAAAACAAAAACCATTTATTATTTATTTCCAAATTTAAACTTAATTAACAAAAAATGCGATTATAATAAATTTTTGAATATCAAATGAACAAAATGTCATATCATATTTAAGTCAAACAAATTGAATAAAATTTTTATTGTATATACTCAGATTACACCCATTAAAATGTTTACTTCCTTTCTAGATAAATCAAAATTAAAGTTCACTTCTTCACAGAGGATAATTAACTAAAAATATTCATCTGTCGGCTAAATGATCCTGATTAGTGAAAAAAGTGTATAAAATTAAAAAAAAAACTTTTATTTAAAATTCACTTAAAAGAGGAAAATAACTTTGAATAAAAATGTGGTCGATAAATGAATATTTAATTTACTTTCAAATGTCTTGTTTTAATAGGATATGTTGTCATCAGAACTTTAACATTTGCAAAATTTCAAAACATCTTTGAAAAAATCTGGTGTGACTGGTCGCACAGCACACAACTTTCTTTTATCAAAGGTAAGAGAAAGTTGTTTTCTGTGCTTGACACACCAGATTTTTTTGTATCGAGATATATTTAGTTTCCGATAGTTAGGCTGGTTTCACACGGAGCAACTTCGAGGCAACTAGTTGATTACACTCAACTAGGTGCTTGGAAATTGACTATCGTCTGAAGACTCGTGTTCACACGAGGCAAGTAGTGTAATCAACCACGAGGAGTCAGTCGGTACTTATTTAGAACCCGAGGAATATATCATATATATTATATTATAATAATATATTTTTGCCAGCTCCCGCCAAGCATTGTTTCTTGTAATTTGGTCCCGATATTCTATACACCTGGGAAATTTTGAATTTCAAATAAAAAATATAAGTAAGTAAAAAATAAATGATATCGCGACACCCCATTGGTCCCAAATCGGAAGTTGATTGCGTACGAGATCGATAAAACGCTCTATATCAAAGTATTTTGACTCGACGTCTTACAATGCATGTTTGTTTAGTGGCCGGGTAGAGTGGCATGCACGAAAAGGTTAAGCGGCTTGAATAACTCCTCTGTCTTAAAAGATATAATTATGATGAATATACGGTTAGAAAAAAAGGTCCCTTCCCTTAAAATTTTCACCATTTTTTTTTTCTTTTCTTTCCTATGTATATATATGTATATATATATATATATATATAAAAAGTTTTTGGTTTTTTTTAAAAAATTTGGGTGTTGGTTTTGTGGGGTGCCCTGGTTTTTGGTGCCGGGACCCCAAAAAAGTGGTTTTGGGGACATGGTCTGTCTGTGTGTCTGTGTGTCGGGGTGTGGGGGTGTGTGTGTGTGGGCTGTATTCACTTTTAAGCATGAAGGAATTGAGCTATGAGGCTGAAATTTTATATTTAAATTAAACACCCTCCGGGACCGGAAAAAATAAGCTTTTAATCAAAATTGGCCAAAGAGTACTAGTACTTTACTGATGTACTTTTTCAGTTTTTTTCGATTTTCTCAAAATTCGCTCTAACGATTTTGATTAAAATTCAAAAATCAATTATTTTTTAGATGCTCTTTCAAATGTATATTCTCGTTTTGCCCTCAAAATTGTTTGAAGCACACTTTACTCTTGTGCTTCATAGGAAAGATAGGAGAAATGGTTGCCATGGTAACAAAATATAAATATTTTCCCATACTTATAAATTTTACATCTGAATTCAAATAATACCTACTGCCGGGAACTAAATACATGTCGACACAAAAAATCTGGTGTGACAAGCACAGTACACAACTTTCGATTACCGAAGGTAAGAGAAAGTTGTGTGCTGTGCGCCAGTCACACCAGATTTTTTTCCAATCATTTCATTTTACCGAGCGGGAAATTCAAATTTGAAAGTTTAAACCACTGTAGATTCCGAACGGCTAATCAAATCAGACTAAATTTAATCTCAATTTGTGCAGAAAGAAAAATTCTAATTGACTATATAAACAAATAAATAAATAAATAAATAAATATTAAACTCTAGAATCATTTTTTTTTTTTCAAAAAACCTCATTTTTTAAATTGCCAGAAAGTCATAAGCCTCATTTTCGTTTTCTTCTTCATTATAAATGCTTCTAAAACTTAAACTAGGGCGAATTAATGTTCCATTCTCTACTATATGCTTTATAAGATATACAAGTGTTCATTTTTATAAAGAAAGTTGTTATAAATTAAGTGGCCGATTTACAGATTTGAGTCAAACTTTAATTTGTCATTATCTCGAAATTAATGTTTTGTGGCTTATGACTATCTTCCACTAAGCCTTTCTTATATTCATATGTAAGAGGAATTAAAAGATTTTGCTCAGTTGAAATCGTTTAAAGTAGTTTGTAAAAATTATCCATATATCACTATTTATTATCCTTATTCTAAATGTAATTAGGCAATTTGAGGAAGATTAATTTAGGTTTTGTGTATGGAGGCTTAGTATTGTGCATTAGCATCCAACAGCCGTACATTTATTAGTGGTTGCCCTTGGCAACGCGCGGCTATCTGCTACTCTGCATTACTATGTCCTATTGACAGCCAATGTCTTATACATGCAAATCAACACATATATCAGAATCCCTCTCCACTAGGGATAAGGTAAAATTAATTCACTTTACCAAAAGACAATGGAAACCTAAAGAGACAAATCCATTTGATAGTAGAAAATTTCTTCTATGATTTCCATCTTCAATTTTGACATATTAAATAGAATCATGAAATTAATTTATTATATAGGCCTCTTCATCTAATTCAGCCTGTCCCCCTCTTCAATATTTAGCCGGAATAATTATGCACCCCATGAATAATAGATAAATAAAAGTTGACACTTTTTTTACCTTTTTTAATTTCCATAAGATTTAGCCCATAAGTTATTAGATTAGATCTGTCGCTTGAATATTTTATCATGCAAATTTAAATTTGAAATAAAAATTTTGAAGGGGAAGCACCCTACAGATGAAAAAACGCAGGTCTGTTGTTTAAAAAATAAAATTCCTCGATCAGGAGTTCAGATTTCTCTGGTGCAGGCGTGTGTGTCCCTGTGTGTTCCTAAAGGTTCACTATGCAGACCTGCTGCGGGCGTGTGGATCCCTCGATCATTTTTAACAATTTTTACTTAGGATCGCCTCTGGAAAATTTTTAGGGACAAAAAGTTTATTAATATAAAAGATTTCTCTTCTTATTCAATCATTAATGTTAGAACTGACTTTTTGAGGCCACTCTCTAGAGTAAATCCCATGGGAATTATATGAAGGTGGGTGTCCGTTTCCTTTCTCAGAAGGAATTGGATAATTTCTTTCCATGACAGGGGCGTATATAAGGGGGGGGGGCCGAGGGGGCCCGGGCCCCTCCCCGAAATTTCCCAAACACATATACATATATAGGGATATACAGACATCAGCGCAACAAATTTTTCCGCAGGATGGAAAACTTTGGTTACGCAAAGGAAAAAATGTTCCCCAAAAAATTTCGTGTAAAAAAAAATTTTCCGCAGAAAAATTTTCAGTTCGGGCCCCCCCCCGATAAAAATTTCTATATACGCCTCTGTTCCATGAGGTGGATTTTAAACTGAAAAGTTTTCAACTCAAGCTTAACTGCTTAATCGCCTCCATTAATTAGTACAATATAAATACGCGTTTAGCTGTTCTTGAAAAGTACTTAATTTCATATAGAGATATCATTAAAAAAAACGTCGCTCATCCCTGGGCATATGTTAAGATATGTGATATGTTCTCCTCTGTCAAATAATAATCCAAATCGACCGCTAACATTTTTCTGAAATAGGCTGTTTCAATATATCAAATTTTATTAGGCGAATGAACATGTTTATTTTTTTGCTGGAGGCTATAGAAGAATAAAAATAAACAGAATAAAATAGCGAATAAAATTTGATATATTATTTGCAACATTTCCTTAGAGACAAACACAATGAATTTACTTACGAAATTTTACCTTTTTTTATTTTTATTTTTAATTATATATATAGAAATATCTATAGCCCGGTTGTTTTTGGAATTCCAGAGAGATGTAAAAACGATTGTCTGTAAATTAAAAAAAAAAAATGAAATTCCGAGATCATTTGGCCTATTTTTGTACTTTTTATTTACATATAATTACTAAAATTTTAACTTTATTTGATCAGAGCTAAAACAAAATCTCAAAAAAACATTTCTTTATATAAATGCACAAACAAATAAATTAACAAGATGAAAAGATACTCGTTTGTTTCCTCAGCATCTCCGAGTACTTGATTTAATTTTATATTATTTTCTTACTTTGCATTCTTCACGTGTTATTACAATTTCGTTGGAATTTTATCTCTCCTTCACTATTTATAAATAAATATTAATACAATTTCGCTTCTTCTCTTCTGTCTTTTAATATCCCGCAGCTCATGGGGGCCGGAATGGCGGCGGTGAGGGGGCCGGGGTCGGAAATCATTTGACCTCGAAACTATTACTCTAATGATTTTTATTTCTTTTTGTTTTAATTTTATACTTTGGACCAAACATTTTTAAAAATAAACTCGGTTATATTTTATTTATATTTTTTACTAGGTTAGTCTATTTATAAAAAGGCATCTAAAAAAATTTTATCTTAACATATCATTTTTAATAAACAAATTTTAATGGAGATTTGAATTTATTAGTTGTATTTATATTTCCAAAAGCTTTTAAGGTTCTCAGAGGAAAATAATAAAATTTGAGTAAAGTGGATTAAAATTTATAATTATAATTAATTCACTTTATATTAATAAACGCAAGGGAGAATATTAAATGTTTGAATTCCCTGGCAGGTGAATTAATGAATATCTTAAAAAAAAATTGTCTTTTTCTAGCGTAACGCCTATTCGAGTTAACACTTCTTGCATTTAAAATAAAAAAAGCCTTATTTCTCTGAACATGTTTAAATAAGCACTGATTAATTTATTGATACATGCCCCTTTTGCAAATCCCTCGGCTGGTTGTTAATTGAATCTGACCTCCCAAAACACGCATCAAACGGTGATCTGCGGGTAGCATCTCTCCTTACTCAAGTTGACAGAGCTTTGCTCTATTTACACTTGTGATTTGCATAATTAATTCATTAGAATTTACCCATGTTGACATTTATTTTCATATAAATTGAATATAAAATAACTTTTTTTGCAATTCAAATTTTACAAATTGAATACCCAAAATATATTGAATATTGTTCTGAATAATTAAAGATAATATGACACGATCATCTTTCTTACTTTTCTATACAATACTCAAATACTAATATGAAATTACTAGAGCCCGGATGTTCATGCACAATCAAATCTTAAAATAATCATGCACTAATGCACTATAAAATGACCAAATATGGACAATGAAAGGACAATGAAAACAGTAAAAATATGCTTACAATATTTATTTAAATAAAAAAGTTATTTAAAAATTTTTCAAAATTTCCTAAACATAGGGTTACCATAATTTATTGAGGCCAGACCTTGACAGACGACTTCCGGGGGGGGGGGGGGGGTTAGCTCTCCTGAGAAGTGAAAAATATTATCAAACTTGCTTTGAGCTTAAAGGGCCCGGGCCCCTCCAGGAAAAAAATTTCAAAAAAATGATTTTTTTTAAATTGAAATTTTAACCATGAAAATTATTTTTTATTAACATTTTAAGTTTGGAGCTCAAAGGGCCAGGGCCCCGGGGAAATAGCCCATGTGTCCCCCCCCCCCCCCCTGTCTGTGGCCCTGATCATTAGTGTTTAATCAAATTTTACCCATTTGTTGGAATCTTTTTTTTTCTCTCATTCAATAATAATAATTTGAAGACAGACCGAAAAATTCTCTTGGCATCGGTTCTTTTCTAATAACAATTTCACAGTTTAAACGAATGATTTTTTTTTTTTTAAGATAAATTAAAATGAATCAAAGATTCTGAACTGTATAAACATTTATCAGATAATTTACATTTCTGAAAACAACGAAATAAAAAAGTTTTGTTTCATTGGATCTGTTAGGCTTCTGATTGCTCCCTCTACATTCAATCAATTAGTTTCTTTGAATAAATACACATTTCGATTTAAAAATCAATTATATTCAGTAAATGATTGTGTTATTTTAAAATCAAGGCCAGAAGAAAAATCTGTTATTGTCATGGACCTCAATTTTATAATAAAACGAATGGCAGCCTCTTTAGCTTCATTCTATATCCTCTTAAATAAGATAATATTAAAAAAAAAAAAAATTAAAAACAATGTATTAAAAAGAGAAAAATAATTTTGTACAAGTTCTTTAAAATTATATTAAATAAAAATGAATATAATTTATGTTACTAAAAGTAAAAGCGTTGAGCGCGGAATTTGCAAATTTTAATTGACTAATGTATTAATATTATATGTTTTATGAATACATTTTTATACCTAAGACTTTTGCCCTGCGTGAAGTTAGGCCAAAGTAACTCAAATGTAGATTAATTATCTATGTTACTCTTTCTTGGCTTTTTTGTATTGGTGAATGAAGGTTAAGGAATCATCTGCAATAGAAATTGAGACAGATTGTAATCTGCGGCCAACATTTTTAGTTTTAAAAAGAAAATCCAATTATGTAATAGATGTAAATTTCACAATATTATACCTACTTTTAGTTTTAGTAACATATATTCCATTTTTTAATATAATTTTAAAGAACTTGTACAAAATTATTTTTCTTAGTTTTGTTCTTTTTAGTACATTTATAAAAGCGTTGTTTTTAAAATCCCCCTAGTTTTTGATTGGCCGCCATTTTCAAATTAATTGAGGTTCAAAGATGAGACACGTCAAATATTGCATTGTCATGGGAATTACATATGTGTAAAAAATTTCAGCTCTAGGTTAACTAGAAGTGGTCGTAATTTCGATTGGCAGATTTGTCGGAAAAACAGGAAAGCAAGTTAATAAAAGCGTTGTAAAAAAAGAGTGTGGAAGCATCAAGTGTTAATAAGTTAATTTTTAATAAAGCATTGAATCTAATGACTTAGAGTTAGTAATTTCTTCTAATGTTTCAATTAGAGCCTACGTTCAAATCAATTTTTTTTTGCTTACTAATTTTCAAGTGGCGAATTAATTCTTTTTGCTTCTGGCATTCAATTTAGATTTTGTGCTTAGCTCTAATATTAATATTTTCTCTTGTCTACAAAACAACAGGTGCTATGAAAAAAAAAAAAAAAAAAATTAATCAACTTGCATAAATAGAAAAAGTAGAATCGTAGCTTATTTATTTTTTTGCACTCTAGTATTTCCGGTAGAATCATTAAATTTTAAGTGATGAGATCATAAATTAAATACTCGTTTCTAGTATGTATTTATTTATAGTTTGTATTAGTTCAGGGTGAAGTGATGAAGTGGGTCAGGAGGCCGTCGTCAGAGTCGAATGCCAGAGGAGGCCGTTCGTTGGTGGCCAACTGCCAGAGGGGAACTGCTGCTATTTTATATTTCACACCAGAACAACAACAATTATTTAAATATATAATGAAGGGAATCTTGACTGAGGACCATCCAGAAATAAAGGAAATCAAAGGCTCATAGGAGTTCTTTAAAGAAGAGGGAGTTCATTTTTAACTTGGTCAACAGATGTTTCAGGGTAGCACAACCTGGCAGTAGGTGACGACACAGGGGTGTGTTGTCATGGCAACCAATCACTTGGCCCAAATTCCGTATGCGTCGTCGTAGAAACCAAAACTTGTAAATCAGCTGACTCTCTGAGAGGTCATTTTATTTCGCTCATTACATTCTTCTTTTATCTTCAGAGAGATTTTATAATAAAAAAATAATAATAATAACAACAAACCCTTTAATGAATGAAAAATGCAAAGGGGGATGGAGAGAGAAAAAAAAACATGAATTGTGCAGCTTATTTATAATTCTTGCGGCTGACGTTTCGGGCTCAGGTATAAGGAATCCTCAGGGTGACAATATCTAAGTTTGTGATTTTTTTTATCCCAGACCTACATCCTCTAGATCTGAAGCCGAATCGTCAGTCGTGGAGGCGTTAATTTAGGTGAAATTGATTGCAATTTGTTTTTCTTCTGACTTCACACCATTAAATTAAGCCTACATCCACAGTTCTTTCGTCAGGAAAAACACATGGTAAGTTTAAAATAGGAAAGTCTTCATTCAGGAGCTCACATTTTGTGAGTAAGTGGCTGATGACCACCACGAAATAGGCTAATATTTTTTTTTTCTTCTTTTATGACAGCTTTTTGCCCCTCCGAACAAGCGTCAACCGTGTGTCGGACCGGCTTGTTTCTTCTCTCTCTAAATTTAAAAGAGGGAAAGTCGATTAGAAAATATCCCTACATTTAAATAAATATTCTATATAAAGAAGATAGAATTTTATTTTCGTGCTAGTAAATAGTTTTTATTATACATAAATGACTTTTGGGAGGATTTTTTTAAAATTTTCCCTCCATGTAATTTCCTGTAAACCCTCCAGTAAATCCTGGAACCTTATTGAGGAACCTTCTCGCTTAATCCCATCAAGTCGCTAGATTGAAGGCCTTCGTCTGATACCATGTTTTTAAACTCTTTTCACCTTAATGTAAATGACTAGTGCATGATTGTTTAATGTTCTTTTGGCCAATAATAAGTTTTTTATTATGTATTTATCTTATAAAAAAAATACCCAAATGGCTAACTGCTGGAAAGGGAAATAAATAAAAAAAAGGGTTACATACAGTATATTTGGCAAAATTTCCATGTTTCTTTTCAAAGATTCTGACCGTTCTTGCAAGGTCGAGTTCGAGGCCACTCCCCCTCTAGATTGAGATTCTTGCATTTGAAAAGATTCTTCTTTTCGAATTTGTCTATTTTGAGGATATGAATTATTACCCGGCGTAAGAGGCCAAATATTGTTCCAGCCATTAATGTATGTTTTATTATTCCTGGAGCGTTTGATGATTCAGCTGCCGAAGAGCAACAAATCAACCGGATTTAAATATTGTGCTTTATTAAAAGCAGGCCAGGCATGACGAGAATATTTTACTTTTAATGATTATTGAATTTTTTTTTTTAGTTGAGGGGGACGAGAAGACTGCTACTTAAAAAAATCCACCATTCAATGATTAGCCGAGTAAAAATTATTAAAAATGATCGAGGGATACACACGCCCGCAGCAGGTCTGCATAGTGAACCTTGAGGGACACACAGGGATATACAAGCCCACACCAGGGACACATCCAGTAGATCGAAAGTGATCTGAAAAAAAAAAATGTGTCCCTGGTGCGGGCGTGTGTATCCCTGGGTGTTCCTGGTGTGGGCGTGTATATCCCTGTGTGTTCCCTGAACCAATTTTGGTTTTTACACTATTTTCGTCCAAAAATATAACACGATTAGTTTCATATCAGTAAAAATCATGATTTACCTTTCTTGATATTTTTGTCATATATCCCTATATATTGCTGCATATTTTAAATCTTTTACTGCATATTATATGACATATTTATGGGTTTTTACTGCATAAAAATCCGGGTTTTAGTTATAAGTAAAAGATTAATGTACTTTTTCATTATGTACTGTACAGACCCAACAGGATAACTACTGAAAGGGGAAACAAAAAAGTAAAATAAAATAAAATAATAATAAAAAAATAATTAAAAATTTTTTTATTCTAGTTTTTATAAAAAAATCAAATTTTTCAAAAGGTTTATGAAAAAATTGTTTAAATAAAGAGATGGAATAATTATGAAACGTATCTTTAATTTAGTTTAAAAACTTCTATGAAGTGGTACACTTGTGAAATAATTTCTTTTATTATTTCTTTATAGGCCTACTTGATTTAAAGAATCATTCATAATTTTTTACGATTTTTTTCATTCTCCGTACATTTATGCTTTTTATATTGTATCTTAATCAATTATACAAAAGGTGGGAAAAAAAATCCTCATCTCCCAGTTCTCACACAAGAGAATAATAAAAGTCTTTTACGATCCCGCTCGTAATGTTTTTATCATTTATTAGTTCTATTCAGTTATTGTAATTTAATAATAATAAAAAAAAAATTTAATGAGCACATAGAGGAACTCTTCTCTTTTAAAATATTTATTTTGTAAGAATAAGCGATCATTGTTTCATACATTAATGTGTTTATTTATTGAATGAAATTCACGAAATCTTAGAAAATACTCAGCAAATAAATATTTATCCGGATGTCTCAGCAGGTGGGCCTGGCAGAAGAGAAGAGGAACAGCGACCAAGATGTGTGTTGACAAACAATGCCAAGCAGTGTACAAACTCTGAATGGGTGGTCCAGAAGATCAAGGGTATTGAACACCCGCCGGAAGCCACCATTTTTCTGATATCAGCTTAATAGTAATGTATTTATGAAGTCTAAAGGCCGCAAAATGACAATAATTTAATAAATTTAAAAAATAAATATTTGGATGTCTTCCAATTCTAAAGGTATATAATTAGAAAAAATATTTCTTTTTTTCAAGATTAATTATTTACTAATTTAGATGATTAAGGTGGCTGTAGATATCAGTTGCTATGGGAGAGGAGTTGGCAGGGAGGCTCGAAAATTGGCTGCCCTCCTCTGTCCTATATTATTTACGAATTGCTGACGTTTCGACATTGTTCCCCCGAGGCCGAGAGGCTAGAATTGTTGACAAATGTCAATAATAATAGTCTTAAAAGCGACTGGGCGAGGGTTCGGATCCCAGGCAGTCCGATGAATTTATTTAAATCATTTGGATCCCAAATTATTAGAATATTAGATTATAGGTTCAATGAAGAATAGAAATGGCTGTGGTGATGATTGATAAGGAGCTCAATGAGGAAAGGCAGCCAGCATAAATAAAAACTTTTATATTATTTCATCGACGTTTCGGAAGCTCGTCGCTTCCATCTTCAGGACCTATGGCCATCAAATATTTTTTTATTATTAGACAAATTAGAAAAATATACAGAATGTAGTATATAAAATCTTACGAAATAATTGTCGAAATTGAGATGGAGAACATTATAAAATACACACAACAAATGTTCATAAAATGTATGTTGTGCATAATATTTAACAAATATTTAACAATTGTATGATTTTATAATTATATAGGCTGTCCAGGTGAGTAACAGTCTCAAACGCCGACCAAGATAGACTAAAAGAATTTAATCGATGTCTTTAATATATAAAATTAACATTAAAATTCTTAGAAAGTTAGTATTAATAAATAGAGAAAAAAATATTAAATGTTTATAAAAATAAAATATTATTTGTTAATTACAGAAATAGATTTATTCCCATGTTAAAATATTTTTTTCTTAAACTGTTGCATAAATTATATGTTTTAATTAAAATTTAAGAAGACTTATTAATAATTCATAAAGTGCACTTAGATGTTCAAGATCAATTTTATAGTTGCATGATTGCGTTCTATATTTTTGTATGGCGACCATCTCAATAAATTCTCTTCTGAATGTGTTTTGATCTTGATACATTATTTTATAATTTTTGAAGTCGAAATTATGCCGGTGTTCGAAGGCATGGCAGGCTAAAGCTGTGTTTTGTTTTTTATTAATTATTGAGAGTTCATGCTCGCGTATTCGTAGGCCAACTTTGCGCGCACTTGTCCCTATGTAAACAATAGGACATTTTTCAGCCTCGGAACCCAAACAATTTATTTTATACACAATATTTGCCTTTTCGTGGATAGGTGTTTTGCTTTTTTGGTTAAATAAATATCCCAAGGTGTTGGTAGGTTTGAATGCGATTTGGATTATATCATCTGATAAAATTTTTTTCAATTGGTGACTTATTTTTGGGTAATAATCCAATGCAAAAAATATTTTGGTTGTTTTTTTGCCACCGGTATCGTCTTCGCTGTTACGCCGATTTCTAAGCTGGTATTCATTTTCTCTAATCAGTTTATTTGTCAAAGCTCTTGGATATTCATTATCACGGCAAATGGCTCTTATTTTTTCAAAATTCTTAGGCCAGAAGGCTTCATGACTGATTTTAGTCATTCTATAAATAAAATTTTTGACTGAATTTATTTTATGATTAAGAGGGTGTTGGGAATTAAAATTTATTATCCGTGATGTTTGGCTTTCTTTCCTGTACCAGTCAAGAATTATATTCCCATCATGTTGTCTAATTAGCGTCGTGTCTAAAAAATTAATTCTTCGCTCTTTTTCTATCTCGTAGGTGAATTTTAAATTAATATCATATGAGTGCAGGCGTTCTTGCACTATTTGAATTGCATCTTCTCTTAGACAGCAGATAGAGTCGTCTATATATCTAAAAAAGAATTCCAGGTTTAATTTCTGTATTATTTCAGTCTCTAGGTCTTCCAAGACAAGATTTGAGTAGAACGGCGCGGTGCTGTTACCCATTGTTTGGCCGGAATTCAATTTATACGTTTTTTGTTCAAACTGAAAGAAGTTGGCGTCCATAGTTATTTTGACTGCTTCGAGAAATAAATCTACAGAGAGATTAGTAAAAGGGCTTATTTCACTCCAGCGTTTTTTTATCACTTCTATCACTTTGCAATTTTGAACATTTGTATAGAGGGAGACGATGTCAAAGCTCGCAAGAATTTGGTCACTAGGTACTTGAATATGTTTAATTTTCTCGATGAAATCGAAAGTGTCTTTAATATGGTATTCGCCTCTCCCGACAACGTTTCGTAAAATTGCAGCAATGAATCGGCATAGTTTTTCTGTGGGTGCATTGTTGTTGCTCACAATCGGCCTTAATGGTTGATTTTGCTTATGAATTTTTAATGTTCCATATAGCTTAGGGATGTTTGCGGCGGATGTGTATAGCTTCTTATACTCTTGGTTGGTTATGAGTTTGCTATCTAGTAACTTTTTGAAAAAATTATTACTACGTCGCGTAAACACTTCAGTTGGATTATTGGATATAATTTCGAAGTTATTATTCCCTGTGATTATATGGTTCATTTTTTCTATATAGCTATCTTTTTCGATGAATATGGAGCAATTTGCTTTATCGGCTTTGATTAATAGTATATTGTTGTTTGCTTTTAAATATTGCTTCACTTTGGAGACCGGATCATTATTATATGGTGTGGATTTACTACGTGATCGTGTGACTTTGTGAGCTGAATTTACAACATTAGTTAAGACATTTATAGTTTTTAGCCTCAAAAGATTTCTGCATTCTTTACTATGTTTATGTATTATATTCTCGGTTTGTGCTACAAGTTTAACGACGGGAATTTGGTCGATGTTTGTTAAAAAACTATGTTTGTGCCCTAGTTTAGCAATATTGATAATGTCTTTTGGAATGTCTTGATTCGAGAGATTTATACACCAATTTTCAGGCATGTTAGAAAGGACCGGAGATTTTTCAGGGACTACTAGCAATTTTTTTCCTTTTCACTCTAAGAGCGTTATGATAATAGATCGCGTATAATTCTTCTATTTTTTCTAGTACGGAGTTATATATTTGAATGGATACCAATGTTTTTAAATTAACTAAAGATGTTTTAATCATATTTGCTAAGTGCACTTTATGTGAGAATGACCCTTGGATTTCAAGATTTAATATTTTGTATTTAAAGTCATCTATTATTCTATTTGTTTTATTACATTTAGCACCGTGTTTGATAACTAAATTTGAAAAATTTTTGCAAGAAAAGTTTAAGTGATTTGGCGTAATGTTAAGTTTTTTACACTTGAGAAGAAACCAAATAGTGGCGTCCGTCTTGGCGAGTTTTTTGTGAAGATGGAAAATTTTCTTTATACATACAACTGAGTGATGACCATATTGACGCTCAATAATTAATAAAAAACAAAACACAGCTTTAGCCTGCCATGCCTTCGAACACCGGCATAATTTCGACTTCAAAAATTATAAAATAATGTATCAAGATCAAAACACATTCAGAAGAGAATTTATTGAGATGGTCGCCATACAAAAATATAGAACGCAATCATGCAACTATAAAATTGATCTTGAACATCTAAGTGCACTTTATGAATTATTAATAAGTCTTCTTAAATTTTAATTAAAACATATAATTGATGCAACAGTTTAAGAAAAAAATATTTTAACATGGGAATAAATCTATTTCTGTAATTAACAAATAATATTTTATTTTTATAAACATTTAATATTTTTTTTTTTCTCTATTTATTAATACTAACTTTCTAAGAATTTTAATGTTAATTTTATATATTAAAGACATCGATTAAATTCTTTTAGTCTATCTTGGTCGGCGTTTGAGACTGTTACTCACCTGGACAGCCTATATAATTATAAAATCATACAATTGTTAAATATTTGTTAAATATTATGCACAACATACATTTTATGAACATTTGTTGTGTGTATTTTATAATGTTCTCCATCTCAATTTCGACAATTATTTCGTAAGATTTTATACTACATTCTGTATATTTTTCTAATTTGTCTAATAATAAAAAAATATTTGATGGCCATAGGTCCTGAAGATGGAAGCGACGAGCTTCCGAAACGTCGATGAAATAATATAAAAGTTTTTATTTATGCTGGCTGCCTTTCCTCATTGAGCTCCTTATCAATCGAATATTAGATTATATTAGAGTATATATATGTAAGCTTATATAGGCTATATAATTTTTTTCTTTCCTTAAACGTCCGCGGCCCAGTTCAAATCAGCCCATGGCCCACAGATTGGGAACCGCTGATATAAACAAATGTGCCTGGACCCCCTTAAATATATCGAATCTAAAATAATAGGTCTGTTCGTTTCGCTTGACATTGCAGAATAATTTACACATTTTGCCCTCCATTCTGTTCTTTTCATTTTTTGCACGCTAAGTGAACATTAGAAAAAGTTGCAAAACTTGCACTTTTTGACAAAATTAGCGAGCACTTTTACCATGGCAAGTGAAACAAACAAGCCTACCCAGACAGCTTGGAATATTGCAGCAATATTGAAGAAACATTGCGAATCATGCATCTAATATTAATATTTCAAGAATATTGCAAATCTTGCAAAATATTTGCAATATTGCAGCCGCAATATTCCAAGCTAGGCGGACATAGGAATGCTGCAATATTCCAAGCAAGTTAAAGACTATATGGCCTAAGTTGCCTAAAAGACTAAAAAAAAAGTAAAGTGTACTTCAAACAATTTGAAATAATTTCTTTCTTTATTAACATATATAGGTAAGAGAAAGTAAAAATATATAAAATTAAAAAATCTCTCATCTACCAGGTATTTGTTTTATCTTTAAATCTTTATTCTATTCAAAGTCTTTATTTATTACAATTTTTGTTTAAATTTGAAACATCTTTTTTTTTCGAATTATTATTTCAAAATTCTCTAAAGAGAAAAAGAGAGAATATTTGTTCAATTATTTTTTGAAAAAAAAAAAAAAAAAAAAAAAAAAAAAAAAAATACATTCTACAACTACCAAGTGCTCTTTGGTAAATTGAAAAATTTAATCTTCTTTTTGAGGATTTTGTATAGACCTACCTGTACACCCATAGTATTTCATTTGAGTTCATTTTAGAAAGATCAACAAAAATACTTTTAACTTTGTGAATAAATAAAACAATTTATGTAAAAAAGAATAAAAAAACAAAAGTTTGAAAAATTAATGTTGGCATATTGACCTCTCTTGTCAGATGCCAAGGATGACTTATTGTTTTGACAGAAAGCAAATAAAGGCCTACACTTCCTGTTAAAATGACCTACGAATAAATCATCCAAGAGAAAGAAAAATTCGAGTGCTTTCTGGTTTTTAAAGCCAAGTGCACACCTAGCAACAAAGTCCCGCGTCCACACCTAGAGACTCATTTGCAGTACAGAAATATTTAAAATATTTTATTTTTGATCTAAATTTTATTTTTAAATATAATATTTTAATATGAAATTGAGTCTTTTCAATAAGTCATCTAATCCTTTTATAAAAAAAAAAAAAAAATTATCAACTTTAATTTCAACAAAGTAATAATATACCCCTATGTGGACCACCGGCAGAAACGAAGTTCCTCACGCCTTTTCTTCAACTCAGAATATAATTTAATATTAATATTATTTAAAATATCTGGTGTGACTAGTCGCACAGCACACAACTTTCTTTTACCTTTGGTAAGAGAAAGTTGATATTTTAAAGATCATTTAAAAACTAATTGATTTATGAATTTTAATTAAAATCGTTGGAGTGAATTTTGAGAAAATCGAAAAAAAAAAAACTTAAAAAGTACATTAGTAAAGCATTAGTACTCTTTGACAGTTTTTGTTCAAAAGATTTGTGTCACGTCCCAGGACTTAAATCTCAAATTTCAACCTGAAAAGTGCACAACTTTCAATTGCTTTAAGTAAGAGAAAGTTGTAGGCTGTGCAACCAGGCCCACCAGATTTTTTTTATAACTAAAGTCAAGCAATTATTTTAATTGATAGCTAATATAAATTAAATAAGAAAAGCACCGAACTTGAATAAGACCATCTTTAAAACTTTCTCCTCAATGCCCTGAGATTTATTATCAATTAATAACTTAAAATTGATCGGAGCTTGGAGAAGACAGTGTAGTGACTCCATAACTATTTTTAAAATATAGAGAGATGAGTATTAATAGCCATCAATTCATGACCGTCCTGAATGTTTACGAGGTGTTAATACACTTTTTCTAAGCGCTCCAGCTGACTTAGGAATATTATTAAATTTATTTTCCCTAGACAGGCTTTGAGGTTGACATTAATTTGCTTTGCTAAATTATTATCACCGGCTAAGACTATCATCATTATCATATCATTAGTGTGCGCGTGTGTTGCTTATCTATGCCTCTATAGATTAGTTGGTGTTAATAAATCGACTACGACAATGAATGTTCCAGGGCGAGATAAGGGAGGCGGTTAGAAAGGTGAGATAGGGCTGCTTGAAATAGCTGAAGGAATCGATAGATAACGCACTTAACGACGTATAATAGCTCTCTAAAATAAATAATGTAAAAAAAAATGAGGGGTAATGAGTTTGATTAAAAAAAGCTGCAATTTCTTAGTTTTGAGAATAAAACTAAAAATTTAGTATAATTGGAATTAGCAGCATAATAATCATTTAAAATTTATAAATATTGAGTTGATAGAGTCCTGGAGAAGAGAAGATCGGAAATCAGAAACACCAACGACAAGCTGAAATAAAAAATATGGATATTCAATAAATTCTAATTTGGTTGGCCAAAGTCTTTCCATAGCGGTTAAAAGTGGCACCGACTCTGCTTACATTTACTTTTGCAAGTTGTCTTGTTAGTCAATGTCAAAAAACCTGGTCACTTCTACCAGCAGACCAATTTTCTACGATTTTTTTTCTGAAAATGGTCGCCTCGACCCCATTTCTAAACACTGGCTAATGGTTGATGAAAATTTGATCAAAGTAAATAAAATACGCTTAAAAATTCTCCTTTGACAAATGGACCGAGATAGTTGCAGTGAAGCAATGCCACGCCTAGGGAAACCTCGGTTGGGTGGCCTCGGGTAATCAGAGTGTGGAACGATCCCCTGTAGCCAGTATTACATGTTATTTTATAGTTAACAGTATATATCTAGAATATGTGTATAATAAACTCCTTAATAACCTCAGCAGCCAGAAAAATATAAAAGAAAAGATCTGAAGAGGATTAAATTAATTTTTTTACAGATAAAAAAGTCAAAAATAACTACTATATATATTCTTAATTAATTGTTTTTAAATGTATTATGTTTGTGTTTTAACATCAACTTCTAGTCCTTGATCTTTGGCGCAGAGGTAGCTTCTGGTACCAAATGTCAAGGGTTATCATCCCGTGCCAAGCGCGAAATTTATTTCAATTAACACCATTTTGAAATAAATAGAGACCCCCTAAATGGCCTCAAATGCCGAAAAAGACCTTAAACAAAAAAAAAATTACCTTCTATTGCTCCTCCCATTATTTTTCGGAACACCGTGATCGGCCACACTCTGATTTTGGGTGTGTAATTTTATTAAAATCGATGATTACAATCCTGTTCCGGGGCTTAAGTTAGAGCATCAGCAAAGGAAACGTTTCATGATCTAAGGGTCAATGGTTAATTTCCCGACCTGATCGATATAATTTATTTAAATTATATTGATTAACTGATGAGGAGATAAAGAAGTTGAGGTTTTATCTCTCAAGTGAAGAGAACTCAGATGCAAACCGAACCGAAGGCAAAAAAATTTTGCAACCTTTTTCTGAGGGGAGGAATAGAAACCCAGGCTATAATATTTCCCCTCTCCCCAAACCAGGGGTTGCTACAAAGTGTCAGTTTCTGAGACAAATGATTGAAGATGAAGAAGCCCATAAAAACTTGACACAAATGGTGGGAAAAATTTAACAAGAAAATTGAAAACTTTCTTTTTCGGCCAGCTAGATTCCAGGTTATTGCCTCGAAAGCTTATCTGTATCTCTACCCTGATAACAATGGCTCTCTGTAGAACTAATTGAATAGAAAAAATTCCTGCAAAGAATTTTTTAATGAAAGTTTCAGAACGTCTATTCTATACGATACCATACACCCCAAAATGATAGATGAATAAAAATCGCCACTTAATAAATAAAAATAAACAATATCTCTCTATTGATTTTATATTTGTTTTAAAATCTAATTTTAAATCAATCTAAAAAAAGAAGCAAAAAAAGAAAAAAAAATATTAATCGAAATCTCTATGAAAAAAAAAAAAAATAAATAAATTTCCGCCGAGTCTCGATTTCAGCAGTCTCTGTGTTTGATTTACCCCTCACCCAACAGTCTTTGATGACACATTGATGATGTACAAGTGTTCGGTAAACACGAATCCGAAGTGCTGTCGGATTGCCAACTTGGCACAATTCGACAAGAAATGAAAATAGAATTGCAGTCTTTGAAATCTCTACCTTTTGTGAACAAAACAAGAAAAAAGGGGAGGGAACGCCTTTCGGCAATCAATACTTTTATCTCTTTATCGATGTTGTCGATTCCAAATAAATACTTATATATTTATTTTGGTCTATTACATACATCAGAGCTTAATGTCTGGAAAATATTTCATCTCACTTTCTCTCTTTGAGTTCTGGAAACTTCTTTGAATATTTTTTTTTTTTATATTTACTTATTTCAAATACTTTTAACGATTTGAAAAGAAAAGTACTAAGTTTATATATAGATGAGTGATTTTAAAACAAGCAAAATTTTGTGATGTTGAAGGTTATTTATACATTTAAAAAATCATACTACGAAGGCAAATAAGATGAATTTTGTATATTTGAACAATAGAGCTATAGGGCCTAATAATAATCAAAATTATAAAAAAAATATGTTATTATATCAATAAATTCACCATATGTTAAATTCGAGTCTAACAGTCGAAAGGTCCTGTAACCTAGCGTTTTTATTATAATTATCATCATACTATAACTAGCGGCTGACTTCCTGTTGGCCCCGATGGCTAAAAAAACTTTACAAAAATTTTAAAAATTAAAAAAATTCCAAATTCAAGAAAATTCACAGTTACTTAAATAATATTATTTTTTTGCGAATAAATATTTAAAATGATTTCATTCCAAAGATTCCAATATCTAAATTGACTAGAGTTGTATATTTGCAAAGGGTGGAGTTAACCATATTTCACAAAAACATCGACCTTCTTCGGTTTTATAGCAAGGCAACATTATTTATTCAAAAGTAGAATAGAGAGGAGAAAAAAGAGGCTTTGGTGCTCGCCAAAAACCATCATTTATGAAAAGCTCAAGTAAACTTAATAGTTTTAACAAGATAAATGAAAAAAATGAAAACAAAAGAGAGATAAATTAAAGTCAAAGGATTATATAAAATTAATCTAAACAACAAAAGGTTCGAAAATTTATTTTTATTGTATTTTAACAGAAGGTTTTAAGTTTATTTACAGAGACTTGCTTCGTTAAAAGAAAATTGCATTAAAGAAGAAGCCAGAAAAAGACTGGCCAAGTAGAGCAGTTGAAATGTCTTAGCGCCATTTACTCTCCAGGTGTGGGTCTCTGATTAAGGGAACGAAATTATCCTAAAGGGAAAATGATTCCCGAAAGGAAGCTAACAAATTCACAGCTATTAAACCAGCAGCAGCTAATTATCCCGGAATGTCAATTTTGACAGCTTAATAAACTTCCATCATCAAGAACAAGAGATGAAAGGAGGGAGCATTTAACAAGGAATATTGCATAGGTTATTCCCAAAAATAACCGATAAATTTGACAGTGAAAAATTCTAAAACTCTCTGTCTGTGGAGTTTTTCCATAATTAGCTAAGGTAGAGATATTTTATTTACAATAATAATTAGGACTTACTTGTGAGAACGTAAATGGCGAACACGAGTTGCCCGAGCCAAAGTTAGCATTTCCTCCTTTCCTAGACCAGCCTATTTTCTATTTAAATAAGAGCAAAAGATAATAACAATTAATTACAATTTTTGTCAAAAAATGGGAGTTGAGGGCCAGGATAGAAGAAGCGCCTGACGCTTTTGGTTCCTTTCTACTTTTAATAAATAAAATATTTATTTTATTATCGGCTACTAAGACCATATAGGAGTAAGACTTTATTAAAAATAATTTTTAAATACAAAGTACTACCTACCGGGGGACGTTCCACGCTGATTGCTCGGAATCACCAAAATAAGATATAATTTACTAAAGGGAAAAAAATGGGAATAAAATAGAGGGATGTTAATAAATTAATAAATAAAGGGTGAGTTAGCACTCAATCATTTTTACTTTCTCTTACCTATATATGTTAATATATAGAGTGAGAAAGTATAGGTTTCATGTCAAAAATTCGATGTCGAGATTTTGATGGATATACACGTTTTGAGGTCCCCTGACTTCTAAAAAGTGGTTTTCGCGACATTGTCTGTCTTTGTGTCTGTGAACAAAATATCTCAAGAACCAAATGAGCTAGGAATTTGAAATTTTATATTTAAGTTAGGCACCCCCTGGCACGTGACACGAAGCTTTTGAACAATTTCGGCTAAAGAGTACTAGTACTTTACTGAGGCACTTTTTTTGTTTTTTCGATTTTCTCAAAATTTTGATTAAAATTCAAAAATCAATTATTTTTTAGATGCTCTTTAAAATGTATATTCTCATTTTGACATTGAAATCTTATGAAGACCACTTTACTCTTGTACTTCATAGAAAAGATAGAAAGGTTGCCATGGTAAAACATAAATTTTTCATGTTTATAAATTTTACTTCTTGAATTCTAATATATCGGCGGAAACTAAGTATATGTTGGCACAACAAATCTGGCGTGACAAGCACAGTACACTTTTTCTTGCCGATGGGTAAGAGAATGTTGTGTACGTTCGACCAGTCACACCAGATTTTTGACTCTGCTCTTCCTGGTTCAGATATTAACAACCATAAAGAAGAAATTTGATCTTTAACAAAAATTTATGAAAAAAAAATTCCATTTATTTTATTTCTCTAAAAGAGAGTAATGATACCTGCTTAGACCCAACTTTCTATAAACACTGGGGATGATTCTATCATAATATTAATGAAAGTGAAAAAATAGACATATTTTTGATTAATTTGATATTTTCAAATTTATAATTCATTTATTCCTTTAAAAATAAAAAAACCCTCTTTCTAATTCTCTAAATAATTATTAATCATAGAGTATCAAAAGAGAGTGGAATTGGAAGATTAGCAAGACGTCTTGTCTTTTTTTTCTAGTTTGTCATACAATATGATAATCGGATCGAGCAGCCACTAAATTTGTGCCATCAACTATAAAACTCTATTTTATTCCGCGAGCATTTTA
>JAKCPI010019566.1:0-19885 GCA_023213315.1 Euborellia annulipes
TAAAGTTATGTTGTATTGTTGTATATAGCCTCCGAAAAGTAGACATAAATAAATAATTGTTGGGTTGAAATAAGTCTTTTTTCATTCAATTATCCGGAAACATTTTATTAAGAACAATAAAGAACATAAGTTGCTTAGAGTTAACAATAACATCAAAATGCCCTTTGACCGTATAGGGCTGCATATGAAAACAATTAGATGCACATCCAGGGAATATATTATTTACTCTGGACAACTTATAATTAATTAAAGGACTGATGATGGTCTTAATAAAGGGACATAAACGTTTCCCACAAAAATGGCTTCGCCTAGGGCCTCGAGTCAACAAAATTCTTACGTGATTAAGACATTTAAAAATTAAATAAAATTCCATCATTTCTCGCTATGTGTGTGGCCCTCATTATATATCAAAATAATTATATAATTTAGACCAATAAATAGTTTGGGCTGGACACAGTTGCAGCCTGGGATTTAAATATTATAGTTTCAAGGTCCAGGTGCCAAACAATAAACAATCATGATAAAATAGAATGACCAAGAAAAGAATATAGAACTCCTAGGCTGATAAAAATTCTTTTATCGTTTGACCCACCAACAAACAAGCTGCTGATAAGTGATAATTCTTCTTTAAAGATTTCTCACTTCAAAAACAAATACTCGGTCAACTTGCATATATGGACCTTGTTATGCATTAGTGTGTCAAGCGCCAAAAAATTAAAAATTGAGTTAAGCACGGAATATTGTTTCAATGCTATAATTAATAATATTTTTTTATGAAATATGTCCTAAAAAAATTTATATTTAATGTTACTTGCACAAATGACAAAAAAAATTATATATAATCCAATGAAAACAAAAAACTAATGTTAATTTTCTCAAAACTCGATAGGTGGCGCTTTGACACACTAATGCGTAACAGGGTCCATATAGGGAACAAGCTGCGATGGGCCCTGGCGGGCGGCGTCTCGGAATATGAATCCGGATAAATGTATTTTATTTAATTTTGTACCGTAGAATGAAAATTACAAAATAAATAGCGTATTTTTAAATATAATTATCAAATTGATTTTAATAGAGATTTAGCATTTATATGTCTCTCGATTCTGAAAATGTTTCGAGCATATTGAAATATGAAATTTTAGAATTTATTCTTGAGTCAGACAAAAAAAAAAAAAAAAAAAAATTTAATTATATAACAATTTTTATTATTTTTCATTTGAGAGATTTAATTATTTCATTATTCTAATTAATTAGTTTTTCATAGAGAGAAAGAGAATATGCTTTCCAATGGAAAAATTCAAGATTTGTCATGCCCCTAAAAGGGAGGTCCCCTACCCCTAATTTGACATAATGATAGACTAAAACCTCTCCGGGAATTTCTCTACCCATTAAAAAAAATCTGGCTGACTGGTCGCACCTTCAGTAATCGGAAGTTGTGTCCTGTGCTTGTCACACCGGATTTTTCGTGTCAACCATATATTGTTTTCGACAGTAAGGTAGAGTAAACATTTCTCCTATCTTTCCTATGAAGTACAAGAGTAAAGTGTGGTTCAAACAATTTTGAGAGCAAAATGAGAATATACATTTTAAGGGAGCTCGGGAGCGATGTGGCTACGCATGTTTTTCCTGATAAGATGGCGTAGTGTGTCATAAAATGTATGCCCAAAAAATCAAGTAATTCAAAAATTTGCCAAGAGATGTCAGAATGGTAGCTAATAATATTTAATGCATTTGGTCGATTTTCATTGATCTTTTAACAATAAATACTTTATAAATGTTATTATACATTTTATATTATGTATCTTTTATAAAAGCATAAAAATATATAGATATACGCTATTAGGGGATCGGCTGTTAGACTAGCCTGCCATCTATTGCAAGAATGCTGAACTAATTCGACAGTTGATTTTTAAATAAATCATCTAAGCTTATTTTAAAAATTTCTTAATTAATATGTGATTAATAATAACAATAAATTCATTTTTAAATTTAAAAAAATTAAAGATTATTGGGACAGATTGTTTTTTTGTATTTGCTAGTTAAAGAGAATCTAAAAAATAATTGACTTTTTAACAGATCATGTTGCGAAGACCACTCTTTTGGATTCAGGGGACCTCAAAACGTGTATATCAATCACAATCTCGACATCAAATTTTGGACATGAATCCAATACTTTCTCTCTCTATATATTAACATATATAGAGAAGAAAAAGTAAAAACTGTGAAAATCTATCCCAGTATTAGTCGAGGGTCCGATGCCCCGGAAAGACCGGAAATCCCGGGTTCGATTACCGGAGGCCAAGGGACGCATTCGGCGTATACTTTTATTAGTTTTAATTTACAAATAAGTATTTTAAGAGAAATAGATCTTTTCGATGCCATGCCGGTAAAAACAGATAACAAAATGCAAGAAAACAGAGAAATTGGAAATTTTATTGAATAAATAAATAAATAAAAGAGAAAAAAATAATTGTGAAATGATTAGAAATGCTTGAAGTAAGAGGCAACAAATAAAAATTCTCTAATAAATAGGTAAATGACGAAAACAAAAGAGCGTGGGGAAGTGGGCATTCCACGCACGCATAGGTATACAAATCCCACCAGGCTCAGTCATCAAACCAAAAAAGGATATTAGTCTAATAATTTGGTGTAACTTGACGCACAGAAGATTTCTTTGTGTCGAGATCAAGGGCGGATACAGGGGGGGGGGGGGGTAAAGGGGGGTAATTACCCCCCTGAGATTTGAAAAAAATACTTCTTTTTCGAAAAAAATGTATTTTTAATGTAAAACTTTAAAAATTAATAGAATAGAGTCCCGGTAATCCGAACTTCCGGTTAATCCGAACTCTTTTTGAGTACGATTTTTTTTTTTTTTCATGAGGAATATAAATGAAAATTGGACATTAAAGAAACTTTATTTTATTATTATTATGAAATATTTACTTAGAGTTTAATATCACCGACAAGTTTCTCGGTTTACAACGTTATAAATACGACTTTATTATCTAATCTATTAACTAATTCAAGCTTACAATTCCGGTTAATCCGAACTTCCCGATAATCCGAACGACCCTCGGTCCCAATTAGTTCGGATTAACGGGACTCTACTGTACTTAAAAATTTGATTTGTATTTATATTCTGGCAATCAAGTACAAAATGCGCCTTTAAATTACCGAAATTAAGAAAAAAAAATAGTGTGCTGTGCGACCAGTCACTCCAGATTACCCCCCTCCCCCCGAGAAACACCTCTGGATCCGCCACTGGTCGAGATATGGTTATTTTTCAAAATTTTAATCTCATATTATATTTTATACATAGTAAAGAATCCTAAATAAATACAAAATTTCATAAGAATTGGAAAAAAAAATTTTAAATGTGTATAAACTTCCAAAAAGGGAATCGAAATTAACATGGCAAATCCCCAAATGGTGATTTAACATCGTCTCTATGGAAGGAAGAGCCAGAAAATGAATTTAAAAAATCTTAAATACTGGTACAGTGAAGGACAATAATAAGTCCCACCTAGGGTTTGGACACCGGTGGAAACCGAAACCGGTAAACCGGTTTTTTGGCTAAATTTCAAAAACCGAGAAACCGAGTTTTTCCCGAAAAACCGAATTCGGTTTTTTTTTTTAATTTTTTCTTCATTAATACTTGTATTCAAATTATAAATTAGCCCGTGTTACTTGGCTCAGACATTAGCTTCTAGTGGCTTGGGGTTTCGGGTTCGCTTCCCGTCCCAAAAGAGAAAAATGTATTTCATTTGAATTGGCTATCAATCATTTGAAATAAAGTGATGGAGTCTAAATGGCCTTAGGTGCCGAAAAAGACCTTAAACAAATTAAAAAAAAAAAAATTATAAATTATTTAAGTTATATTTTTTTCCCCTTTTTTCAAATACTCCAATAATCTATATATAATAAATCTATATATAATAATAGCGGAGCATCTGTCTATCTGTCCGTCGACTATTTCGCTCTGTTTGACCAACTTTTTACATTGGAATGTCGAAATTTTGCAGTCTTATAGAAGACGTTATGGAGAGTCCAGAAAAAATACTCGGGTCCCGAAATTCCTACAATTTTTTGAGTTATTAATTCCTAAAGTATCGATTTCTCCCATATGAAATGTAAAGATAAATTTTTATGTATTTTTTGTATTCTATGAATGTAAACAAATCCTCAAGCACTGGATTGGAATAGTAGTAATATTAATTTTCTTAGGTTCGGATCCCAGGCAGTCCGATGATTTTATTTAAGCCATTTGGATACCAAATGGCTTAAATAAGAATGCCTGGACCCTCAATAGATATATTCATTAATAGCGGTTATTGTTTAAAGTCTTATATGGCCTAAGTTGCCGTGTGAATGGGAAAAAAGTGTGAGTGTTAAAAAAAAAATGGCGGTGCGTTCAAAATAGATTCAGATGTTGAAAAAAACCGGTTTAAAACCGGTTTACCGGTTTTCCGCTTTGTAAAAAACCGAAAAACCGGTTTTCAAAATTTTCCGGTTTTTTCCAAACCCTAGTCCCACCCATTCGTTTTCTACTTTTGATTATTTCATTGGTTTAAAAAAAAAAAAATATTTTATATTTAAAACAAATAACCTAGTGTTTAATTTGTATATTTAATTTTAATTTACAAAATGTTTCAACGAGAACCAACGGTCGAAAGTTTAAATCTTATAAAAATTTTATATTTTTTAATGGAAACTTTCTTGGATCAAACCTAAAAAATTTCCAATAAAGATTTTAATTTTCTTTTATAAAAACAATTAAATAATCACAAGTAGAAAAAGCATGGGTGGGGCTTAATATTGTCACTCACTGTACATCAGTAAAGTGTACTTCAAACAATTTTCACAAAATATTACTGATATACTTTTTAAAAATAATCAAATAGGTAGCATGAATGAACAAGCAGCTAGTTATATTTCAATTCATTAATAAACCAGGGCCGACGTTTCGGTCACATATGGGACCATCCTCAGGGCTAGGTTAATGTCTGAAAATATATATAATCTCGCCAAGTTATATTGAGCATACACAATTGTTAATCATGATAATGCTTCAAATTTTATTATTATCATACCATGGACAGAGAGTGAATGACGTCGCTATATACCTCCTTCATCTTAAAAATAGTTGATTTATGAATTTTAATCAAAATCGTTAGAGCGAATCTTGAGAAAATCGAAAAACTTGAAAAAGTACAACAGTAAAGTACTAGTAGAGGTAAAGGTGGTAATATGAGCCCTGTAGGTATTATGAGCCCCCAATATATCTCGTCATAGAGTTCACACAATCTAATGGGGATTGATGGAAACACTGTGTTCCGTTCTTTTTTAGGCCTCTAGAGAGCTTTGGTTCAGTTGTTGATGATAGATGGTGGATAAATCAGGTGTTTGTGTTTTCTTCTACTAAAAAACTTTGAAAGGTACCTATTTAGCCCTTAATTATGATTACTATTCGATTGCATTTACTCTAATAGGCTACGCTATCTAATAGAGTAGATTTTAAGCTTTGATTTAATGTAGGTGATAATTAATTTAGACAGTAACAAAGATAGAATTTGGTTTGAGGAAATTCAATATGGCTATGTCGGTAATGTGAGCCCCCTTCTGTGCCTGGTATATGAGCCCCAATTTTTGATGGTCCATCAATACCGGAGAGTCCGTTTTGGAAATGCCAGTGGGAGTTGATAATCCCGGAGATGAGCATACTCCCTGTAAGTTTTGTGAAGGACTTTACTCTGCCAATCATCAAGGAGAACTGTAGATACAGTGCCTGATGTGTGAAATGTGGGCGCACAATGACTGTGCTGGGACTGAAAAAGATGTTTATTTTTGTGACTTTTGCAGATCATAAAATATTTTCTGTTTTCCAACTTATTTACACTAGGCCTAATATAGTTTTGTAATTAACAAAATACAATTTTCATAAAGGATATTTGTATTACTAACCTCTTTTTAACACTCTTTTTCATGTATTTACTCTAGGGGCTCATAATACCAGCACAGAAAAATTTTTCAACAAAACGAACTTTTTTGATTTTTTGTTATTATTTCACTTTCTGTGTATTTAATCGACTGCATACTTTTTAAATATATTCATCAATTGTTATAGTTGAAGTTCAACACAAATAATTTAGCAAAAATTATTTAAAAAAAATTTATTATAACAAAAAAAAGAAACTAGGGGCTCATAATACCACCTTTACCTCTACTTTTTATTTAAAAGCTTATTTTCTAGTCTAAGGAGGGTTCGTAACTTAAATAAAAAAATTCACAAGTTTGAGAGATTAAAAAGAAAAATGACAAATTAAAAATAATGCGTTTTTAATTAAAATATTTATTTTTATTTTTTTTGTTTAAACGCATGGATTATTTTATAGCGTACCTGTTTAAATTATCCGATATAACGGTGAGAATTGTCCATAAATCTCTATTTAGAAGAGCCGAATGACGTCAAGAGAGCAGCTCTATAACGTTTTGGATAACCGTTCTGTTCAGTTTCTAACGAGCAACGAGGGATTGTTTCATGAGTTATTTTTTTTATTAAACTTATGTTATTGGAGTGAACTTTGCCAGAAAATGAGATTTATTCATTCGCTTCGTCGCGCTTTAATTTCGAATGCATGCAACGAGAATATGAAAGAGTCATTCTTATTTATTCAGACATGACTTGTTTCTTCATTTCTCGCGACCATCAACGACTAGCCTATGGTAGATTCGATATCAGTAATAAAAGTCCCAAAAAAAAAAAAAAGGAAAAGTTAATTCAATCAAGACTAGCCGAAGGGCTTTGCCCCCCTGGATCCTCCTCAGCTGGCAGGGCCCAGCGCCTCGCCTTTCTTAATTATAGAAAAATAAATTTTATTACTATTCCAATCCAGAGCCTGTTTGAGGATTTGTTTTTTAACACTCACATTTTTTCCCATTCACACTCACACATGCACACAGTCTTTTCGGTACCCTAAGACTTTTGACGATAACCGTTATTAAATATATCCAAATGGCTTATATAAAATCATCGGATTGCGTGGGATCCGAACCCGCGACCCTTGGTATAGAAGGCCAACACGCTAGCTACTAGACCAAGCCCGAGGGCTTGTTTTAAATTCATAGAATACATCAATGCAATGAATACATAAATATTTCTCTATACATTTCCTATGGAAGAAATCGTAACTTTAGGGAATTAATAACTCAAAAAGTTATAGGAATTTCGGGACGAAAATAATTTTCCTATATTCCCTAAAAGGTCCTCTTTAAATATATAAAAATTCGTTTCAAAATTCCATCGAGAATTTGGTCAAACAGAGAGACAGACAGACGGTCTCTATACATTTCCTATGGGAGAAATCGTAACTTTAGAAATTAATAACTCAAAAAGTTATAGGAATTTCGGAACGAAAATAATTTTCCTGTAATCCCTAAAATGTCCTTTTTAAGTATATAAAATTTCGTTTCAAAATTCCAAAGAGAAGTTGGTCAAACAGAGAGACAGACAGACAGACGGACGGACATACTGATATTAGCGAAATATATAATATAAATAGATTTTATGATAAAAGTGAATTATTTACTTTTCAAAAGATATCACACACTATCCCTAGGGATAAAAACTACTTAACTAATCAGACAAAGGTAGAGCATTCGCTTCTGGTGTCAAAGGTCAAAAGGGGACGGAAGGTACAGTTTAAAAGATAATTTGGCTCGAGAGTGACTATATTAATGATAGATCGAGAAATAAAACGCTATTTTATTTCACTGTGCTCGTCGACGTTTCGGGTGCTGATAGCCACTTTGTTCAGGACAGAGCAGGTATCAATTAAAACAATTAGTTGTCATTTTTTGAAATATTTTTTTTTTAATATTTGCATTGTAAACTAAATGTTGCAAATGTCATGTTGCAAATTGATAACTACTCAGTCCTGAAGAAAGGGGCTCTCAGCACCCGAAACGTCGACGAGCAGAGCGTTTTATTTCTCGTCCTAGCTGCCTATATAGTATTAATAAAATATGGTTTATTTATTTTAAAAATATTGTTTTGGTTGACTAAGCTCGTGTCGAGCAAATCAGACACTTGTGGCGCCGACTGTACTGAGCGAAAAAATTTATTTCAATTTAATTGGATAAAATAAATAGAGATTTAAAGTGATTTAAATAAAGAGGTAGATTTTCTTTTTCCCTACAAGATGGTGGCCTTATCTCAATTTGGCGCTTGGTTCCTTCATGCATTACATTGTCCCATTTGAACTTAAAAAAAAAAAAAAAAAACGTTGGGCAAATGGATCTTTTTTCCTGCTTATCGCATTCTTTCAATAAGTAAAAATTAAAATTACACGCGAGAGCAAAAAGAACCAGGAAAGGACCAAATAAGTAATATTTGTATATTTGAAAGACAATTTGTGATTTTTTTCCTTATTTGTGAATAAGAAATATTCATAAAATGCATTAAGTTATTTTGTTTGCGTTGTGGGCACTTAAACGCAATAAGCGAAACATAATATTTATATGGGAAAACTGTCTATAAAATGTGTCAGGATAATTTTATTATAAACGTTTGAATTATTAAGTTTAAAATAGCAAAAGAAGTATATTACTTATTTAAGCAAATAAATTTTTATGTAATGGGAAAATTTAAATTTCAAAAAAAAATAAATATTTTTCTTGAAAGAACGTCTGCTTCCCACGATTGTTTTTTTTTTTCTTTCAAAATGATGTCAAAGTTTATAAATGAATGTCAATTTCAATGAAATAATACATTTAAAGTCAATTTGCAATCGCCTAATTAAACATCATCATCCATTAGTATAGCGTTTTTTTACGGAACGTTTTTTTTTTTTTTAATCTTAAAAACATTTACTAAATAGTACTTTGTTAGTAATTGGTCTTTTAGAAAAATAAACAAGTATAAAAAAAAAAAAGTATCTGTGGCGTAACTATGATTAGAAGCCGCTTTCAAGAATAAAATCTTTTTTGTTGCTGCTTGATATCGTATATTCAAATAAAGAGGAAAAATCTGGTGTGACTGGCGCACAGCACACAACTTTCTCTTACCTTCGGTAATCGAAAGTTGTGTACTGTCCTGTCTCACCAGATTTTTTGTGTCGACATGTATTTAGTTGCCGACAAGTACGGTACATTCGATTTTCAAGATGTAAAAAATATATAAGTATGGAAAAAATATTTATATTTTGTTACCATAGCAACCATAGGAGAAATTCCTATCTTTCCTATGAAGAACAAGAGTAAGTGGTCTTCGAGAAGATTTCAATCACAAAATGAGAGTATACATTTTTATAGAGAATCTAAAAAATAATTGATTTTTGAATTTTAAAAAAAATCGTTGGAGCAAATTTTGAGAAAAAATCGAAAAAAAACTGAAAAAGTGCATCAGTAAAGTACTAGTACTTTTTGGCCGATTTTGTTAAAAGCTTCGTGTCACGTCCCATGGGGGTGCCTAACTTAAATATAAAATTTCAACTTCCTGGCTCTTTTCGTTCTGTGAGATATTTTGTTCACAGACACACAGACACACAGACAGACAGACACACAGACAGACAGACCATGTCGCGAAAACCACTTTTTTGGATTCAGGGGACCTCAAAACGTGGAAGATCATCAAAATCTCGACATCGAATTTTTGACATGAAACCAATACTTTCTCTCTCTATATATTAACATATATATAGAGGTACGAGAAATTAAAAATAATATTTTTTGTTTAGTCTATTAAAAGATTTATTTAAGGGGGAAAAGGAGCGAAATTGTTACCATGTTTTTCCCGATAAGATGGCGTAGCGTGTCATAAAAAGTATGCCCAAAAATCAAGTAATTCGAAAATTTGCCAAGAGATGTCAGAATGGTATCTAATAATATTTTATTCATTTGGTTGATTTTCATTGATCTTTTAACAATAAATACTTAATAAATGTTATTATATATTATGTATCTTTTATAAAAAATATATAAATATAGGCCAGATATAGGCTAATACTATATCGGCTGTTAGACTAGCCTGCCATCTATTGCAAGAATGCTGAACTAATTTGACAGTTGATTTTTAAATAAATCATCTAAGCTTATTTTAAAAATTTCTTAATTAATATGTGATTAATAATAACAATAAATTCATTTTTAAATTTAAAAAAAAATTAAAGATTATTGGGACAGATTGTTTTTTTGTATTTGCTTGATAACAAAAAAATTAATTACGATAATTTTTTAATAAGTCATTAAAAAAATTATAGCTCGATGTCCCAATAATCTCTTATGAATTTAATTCATTTAAAAAAAAAAACCGCATTGAAAAATTCCTTATAATAGTCTAGTTTTTTTAAAGTACGTTTAGACGTCGCTCCTGAACCCCCTGATTTTTTTGTTTTTAGTTTTTTCGGAATCTTAGGCCATATAGAGTTTATCGATATTCATAATTAGAGCCCACATGTTGATGCAAATGCATGTTTGTATAGAAGCCAGTGGCGTTTATTAAAAATGATCGAGGGATCCACACGCCCGCAGCAGGTCTGCATAGTGAACCTTGAGGGACACACAGGGATACCCACAGTAGATCGAAAGTGACTAGAAGAAAAATGTGTGTCCCTCAAGGTTCACTATGCAGACCTGTTGCGGGCGTGTGGATCCCTAGACCATTTTTAACATTTTTACTTGGGTAAATGACATCACAATTTAAAGTGGAATTTATAAAAAAATTTTCGGTGGGGGGGGGGGGGTAGTTCTATGTTGTGACATAATATTTGTAGAGGGGTTTGTTTGTATGTGACTGTGACAAGGGGGGGGGACTAGAAAATCGTCAAAAAAGGCGTTACGTAATATGTGGACAAAAATTATACTACTTAAAACGTTTAAAAACCGGAAGTGCTAAGGACCAAAACGTATTTTTCCCTGAACCAGTTTTTTTTATGCTGAAAACGTATATGCAATTATTATTTTTCTACGACCTTTAGTTCAGGTCGTAATTTTTATGCGTACAGACGTAATGAAAAAATCCCTCAAGTCCAGGATTTGAACACGGATCTTCTTTGTAGAAGACGACATCCTAGCCCACTACACCAGTACGCTCTCTTTATTTTATTTAATACAATATTTTTAACGAAAGTGAATCATTCGTTCGTTTCTATTCTTTTTACCATTAAACGAACAAATATTTTAAATGAAAAAAAAAAAAAAAAAGTTTATTTTTCCCAAGATCGATTGCATTATTATTACCTGCTATTTTCTTGGTCGTTAAAATTTTTTCGTCTCTTTTTTAAGTGAATGGCATTTCCTGACTACAAGATCAAGTTATATTTGAAAGCTTTTATCTAAAGATTAGGTTCTGTATAATATTCACGAATAGAAATTCTTTATGCGTGGCCGAGAGGTTAGAGACGTTGACACATGTCAATATTGATAATCTAAAAGCCAAAGGGGAGTGGAATTGGATCCCAGGCAGCCAGACGAAAATTTATTTAAATCATTTGGATACCAAATAATATAAATAAAAAATTATAAATAGCCTAAAAAAATCTGGTGTGACTGGCGCACAGCACACAACTTTCTCTTACCTTCGGTAATCGAAAGTTGTGTACTGTGCTTGTCACACCAGATTTTTTGTGTCGACATGTATATAGTTTCCGACAGTACGGTACATTCGATTTCCAAGATGTCAAATTTATAAGTATGGCAAAATATTTATATTTTGTTACCATGGCAACCATTTCTCCTATCTTCCCTATGAAATACAAGAGTAAAGTGGTCTTTTTTGAATTAAAAAAAAAAATCGTAGCAAATTTAGAGAAAATCGAAAAAAACTGAAAAAGTGCATTAGTAAAGTACTAGTACTCTTTGGCCAATTTTGTTCAAAAGCTTCGTGTCACGTCCCATGGGGGTGCTAACTTAAATATAAAATTTCAACTTCCTAGCTCTTTTCGTTCTTGAGATATTTTGTTCACACACCAGGGGCGTATATAGAAATTTTTTTCGGGGGGGGGGGGGGCCGAACTCAAAAATTTTTCTGCGGAAAATTTTTTTTTAAGAAACTAAATTTTTTTTCACACGAAATTTTTTGCAGAACATTTTTTCTTTTGCGGAACCAAAGATTTTTATCCTGCGGAAAAATTTGTTGCGCTGATGTCTGTATAACCCTGTATATGTGTTTGGGAAATTTCGGGGGGGGGGGCCGGGCCCCCCGGCCCCCCTTATATACGCCCCTGTCACACACACACAGACAGACCATGTCACGTAAACCACTTTTTTGGGTTTTCAGGGGTCCTCAAAACGTGTATATCCATCAAAAGCTCGACATCAAATTTTTGACATGAATTCAATACTTTCTTACTTAACATAGCAAAATAGGTAAGAGAAAGTAAGAAAAACTAGTCTTTTGGAGTTTAATTATCGTCTTAAATGACCTAAGTTGCCGAAAAGACTATGTGAATGTGTGTGTGAGTGTGAGAAAAAAAAAATCCATATATTATTATATTTCATGTTTATTTACTATTAAAATGTTTAATTTCAAGAAAATCCACAGTGAATGCCCCTTTGAATTTACTACTGTAAATTCTTCCCTACTTTTATTTTTTGACGCGCAGTGTATTATATTTAGAAGAATAAAATTATTATCGGTATAGGTCAATTGTTGATTGCGATTATAAGCTATCTAAAAAAAAAAAAAATCTCTCATTTATTCCGACTAAATGGAATCAATTTAATGAAAGTAAGCTTAGTTAAAGCGTCTAATATTTTTTACTTTTATTCTATTTCAATCTAGTGTCATTTTGTATTTTTCTAATAGGACATCTTTACGCACAGAGCAATTTCAATTTCTCCGGCTAGGATGTGTGACGTCACCCAGGGAGAAGAAAAAGGCGGCTGTCTACAAGACTCTCCTATCATGAATATAAAAGTTTCACTTCTCTAAAGTGTAGTATGAATTTTTTTTTTTTTTTTTTTATGAAATTGTTTCATCAAGAGTTGGTCAGACTCCAAGAATTATTTTTAGTATTTTGTTTTTCTGGAAATTATAAAAGAATAAAATAATACAAGTTGTAAAAAGAGAAAAACAAATTTTTAAGTAGGTGAAATAGGAATCCATAATTTTGAGGTTGATTGAGGGGGCGGGCTGGAGGGGGAGGGGGGAGGGGGGGATAGGGAGTGTGAGCTGAAGGGCGTTAAATGACAAGTCCGAAAAAGTACATTGGCCTACATAATTAATTTGAGTAGATATTTTTATGATTTAATATTTATTTTGCTTTCCACCTCCCGTTAGGAGAAATGTCAAGGTCGTTGCTTCATTTTTCGCATAACTCTTTGAAAGTAAACATACTAAAAAAATTATTATTATTAAAAAATTGATAAATGTGCAAAAAAAAAAAGTAGATAAAAAGAAAGAAAATGTTGAATCTTTGTTTTTTTTTTTTTGCGTCAAATGTTCGATTAGCATGATTATGAATGCTAAATGAGTATGGAAGAGATTTCTGCCTTCTGGTGACGTGAAATCGCCTATCTATTGTAAAACATGTGGGCCCCCAATTTCCATAAAAGTGTCTTTTCATGGAAATATAAATCTTTACGAATACGAATGATTTCATTTTAGGAGATACAAAAATACAAACATTCAAATAAGAACAAAAAAATTCGATCAAAAGAAAAAATAAATCAGAAAACTATAAAGGGTTTTTTTTCATAAAATTAAAGAATATTAAAAATGAGGAAATGGAATTTTTATTCAAATGAATAAACTCCAATTGCCCCTGGGTTCTAGCATACTGATAAATAGAGACCGGACAAAAAAGCATAAAAAAATGGAAAAAAAGTGCTTAAAAAAGCATAAAAAAACTTGCATAAAAAGTTTTAAATAAGCATAAAAGTTAAAAAAAAAAGCATCTAATAAGCAATTTTTACTCAATGGCGGATACAAAGGGAGAGGGACGCGGGTAAAGGATGCAATTAATTTTAATATAAAATTTTAAAAATTAAAATTTAAAAATTTTATTTGTATATACTGTATAGGCCTATTCAGGTAAACAATTACAGAATGCATCTTTAAATTACCGAAAGTGTGCGGCCAGTCCCACCAGATTACCCCCTGCGAGGGTCCACCGCAGTCCGCCCCAAATAGAGGGTCCAGGGGACACAGGGGGCGGAGGGTTCAGGATACCAAATGGCCTAAATATGCCTGGACCCTCAATAGATATATTTACAAATAACGAGTATCGTTTAAATTCTTAAATGGCCCAAGTTGCCGAAAAGACTATGTGCCAGGGGCGTATATAGAAATTTTCAGGGGGGGGGGGGGGGAGGAGGACCTGAACTCAAAAATTTTTCTGCTGAAAAATTTTTTTTTAAAGAAACTAAATTTTTTTCCGCCTCCGCCCCGCGGAACATTTTCCCTTTTGCGGAACCTAAGTTTTTGACCCTGCGGAAAAATTTTTTTACAGGGCTATATTTTTTCGCACTGCGGGGCCGATTAAACATTTCGGGGGGGGGGGGGGAGAGGCGGGCCGAGTGGGCCTCCCCTTATATACGCCCCTTGTCTATGCGTGTGTGAATGAGAAAATCTGGGTTTTTTAATAAAAAAAAATTATAAATATTTGTAAAATAAGTTCAAATAAGCATAAAGGGGAAAATAAGCATAAAAACTCAAAAAAAGCATAAAAAATGCAATCTCAATGCACTTAGTTTTTCGTAATTCGTGTAGAAATTAAATATCTAATGGCTGCTTATAAAATTGAGTAATAAGCATTTTGCTTAAAATCCGGTCTCTAGTGATTAAGTTTTCGCCTCTTATGCTAGGGATTGCATCCCAATAAAAATGCATTTCAATTGCAAATAATTAAGGACGGGGTTTTAAATGTCCTCCGATGCCGACTAAGCGATTCCCTAGTATGGTACGAATGGTCAAGCAAGTGAAAAATAAATTATGTAGAAAATTATTGCCGTCACGGGCGTAAGTAAAGGGGTCCCGGGGAGGCCTCCCCCTCAGAAAGCTCCCCGATCCAAGATAGGGTCTTCCAGCTCCCCCCCCAGTCAAATTTTTTAGTTACGCCTATGATTGCAGTAGATTTTTTATTGGACAAATTTTACAGTTTCGGTAATTTATCTGGCCATCATCAGGCCTGTGAAAACAGAGAAAATTTCATCATCATCATACTATAATCGCGGCTCACTTCCTGTCCCTGTTCTCTCGCCGAACGGCTAGAGTTACAGGAAGTGGAGCGGGAAAGGGAAATTTAAAATTTAAGTCAGCACGTAAGCACATCGGGTAAATAAACGGGGATCCCGATAGGAATTTCAAATAATAATAAACATTTAATATGAAATAAAAAATCACACTCACACAGCCATTCACACGGTTTTTTAGGTAATTTAGGCTATATAAGATTTTGACGATAACCGTTATATTAATAATAATATATATTTGGGGTCCGAGAATTCTTATTTAAGCCATTTGGTATCCAAATACCCAGGGTATCCAGGGAGACACACGCTCATACCAGCATGGAGGTAACTAGGGGAGTCCGCCCCCCCCCCCCAGAAAGCTCCCTGCTCCCAGGCCCCCCGGAGAATAGATGGTCCCATGTCCCCCCCCCCCCAGCCAAATTCTCTAGTTACGCCCATGCACACCAGGGACACATTTTTCTTCTCATCACTTTCGATCCCTGTGTTCCTGGTGTGGGAGTGTATATCCCTGTGTGTCCTTCAAGGTTCACTATACAGACCTGCTGCGGTCGTGCGGATCTCTCCATCATTTTAAATCATTTTTACTCGAGTGGTGAAGATTTTGGAAGGGAGTAACAATCAAGGAAGGGAGGAGACACTTCCCCACTCCTTCCAGTATCGATAGGAAAGAAGTGAGGAGGTGACACACTACCCTCTCCCTTTCCTTCGGAGAGTGAAATCAAGCCTCCCTTATTTCTTATTATTAAGAGGGTGGAAGAAAGCGGAGACACAGACTTGCAAATGTATGTGTTATTTTCAATTATCAATACCAATAACTAAGCGTAGCCAACCTACAATTTTAAAGAGGAAAAAAAAAAAGGGAAGATGATTGAATAATCGTAATTCATTAAAGATAATTACATGTGAGCAAGAATGTAAAATACTGTTGTTTGGCTTGTTGGTTTAGGCAAATAATTTGCCTTCTGCAAGAGAAAGAGAATCAGAGATCGCTCTTTTGTTTTTGATATTTTCACACTTGATTCCCACCGAAATCGTCATTTTAAGGAATTTTTCAATGCGGTTTTTTTTAATGAAATAAATTCTTAAGAGATTATTGGGACATCGAGCTATAATTCTTTTAATGACTTATTAAAAAATTATCGTAATTAATTTTTTTGTTATCAAGCAAATACAAAAAAACAATCTGTTCCAATAATCTTTAATTTTTTTTTTAATTTAAAAATGAATTTATTGTTATTATTCATCACATATTAATTAAGAAATTTTTAAAATAAGCTTAGATGATTTATTTAAAAACCAACTGTCAAATTAGTACAGCATTCTTGCAATAGATGGCAGGCTAGTCTAACAGCTGATCGCTTATTACCCTATATCTGGTCTATATTTATATATTTTTATGCTTTTATAAAAGATAAATAATATATAATAAAAGTATTTATTGTTAAAAGATCAATGAAAATCAACCAAATGCATTAAATATTATTTGCTACCATTCGGACATCTCTTGGCAAATTTTTGAATTACTTGATTTTTTGGGCATACTTTTTATGACACACTACGCCATCTTATCGGGAAAAACATGCTTAACCACATCGCTCCCGTTCCCCCTTAACTTAAATATAAAATTATAACCTCCTAGCTCTTTTCGTTCTTGAGATATTTTGTTCACAGACAATTTTGTTGGATCCACTTTTTTAACGAAGTATTTATTTATTTTTAAAGAGAGAAAAAAAATCGAATTCCTCACAAATTATTGTTGAATGAAATTATTTTTTTTTTTTAATTCATGAAGACTTGAATGATACTTATCAGTTATAAATATGTAATAATAAAAATTCTTTAATAATTTTCATTCATTATTGTCATAGAAAGAAAAGGAATTTACTAAAAAAATGTTTCCTTGTATTTAAAACATACAGTATGAATAAAATTATCTATTTAGATAAGCCAAAAAAAAAAAATAAATAAAATAAAAAAATAAAAGGAAATAATCGCTTATAAAGGTATCTATGAAATAATTATTTTAGAGATTCCAAATACATATAAAAAATAAATAAATAAATAAATAAAAATATAGTGAGAGAAATATTTAAACACTAGCCGCGCCGCCCGCCTTCGGCGGGCTCCGCGTCTAGCAGGGGCTTCGCCCCCTGGACCCCCACTAGCGGCTTCGGCCGCCTGCGGCGGACCCTCGCCTTTTCTTCTTAATTATGAAAAGAAAATTATTATTACTAACAACTAAGTATTCCAGTCCAGTGCCTGCTTGAGGATTTGTTTACCTTCATAGAATACACAACTGCAAAGAATACTTAAATATTTCTCTATACATTTCCTATGGGAGAAATCGTAACTTTAGCAATTAATAACTCAAAAAGTTATAGGAATTTCGGGACCCGAGTATTTTTCCGGACTCTCCATAACGTCCTTTATAAGGCTGCAAAATTTCGTTTCAAAATTCCAACGGGAAGTAGGTCAAACAGAGCGTGACAGACGGACGGACAGACGGACACACCGCAATTATTATATATAGATTTAGAAATAGATGTGCCCTCGGGCCTTGGTGTATTAATTGGCATGCTGGTCATTTGTACCTCCCACCAATTTTCAATGCTAAAAATCCCAAGTTCTTTGATGCCAAAGGGTCGTTCATATACTATTACAGTTAGTCATATACATATAGAGGTAAGAGAAAGTAAAAATGCGTCAATGGAATTAAATACGTACTGTTTTGTTCATTTCATTTAATTTTCTAATTTATTTAAAAATTCTAATATGCATTCGCAAATTATTCTTTCGCAAACCGAATAAATTTTAATTCGAATTAATTCAAGGTTAAAATATTATTAAGCTTTTTTAGGTAATGCATAAATTTTTGACGTTGGTTGTTGATGGGATTATTTATGACTTGCCAAGGCTTAATTGGGTTCGGATCTGCGCAGTGCGACATACGTATTTAGAAGGACTAAGAACCCCTTTGAAATTCCTATCGGGATCCCCGTTTATTTACCCGAGGTGCTTACGTGTACGGAGCACACACCTCAAACCCAACCGGCCTCTGGCCGTAGCCATCTACCGGCACCCCGTGAAGTTACATCATTTCCTATCTCTAGCTCCTCCTCCTGCTCTCGTCTCTAGCTAGTGAACTAATCCTTATTTCTGGTTCCAACCGGCTCCTTATATCCAACCTCTTCTATGCTATGGAGGATGTCCTAGTTGAGGAGGGACTCCTCAGCACCGGCGTGTAGCCGGCTCCTTTTGAAGAATGCATCACTGGAGGGAACCTTCTTTTACGTCCCTTCCACAGGACGGGGATGTCACAGCAACTCCCTCTCCTCGTAGAGTTGCCTGGGGGCTATTGTGGAAAGATCCTAGAACCCCTTTGAATATTTGAAAAAATCATTGTGTGGTTTTAAAAAACCACGATGCAAGTGAAACTTTTTTTCGGATCCTAGGCGTTTAACTGAAAATTTTCAGAAAATTATTCAATTAAGGGTATTAAAATCGCGTTTTTAATCTTAACTTAATAATTGGAAAATGGGAAATCAATAGACGCATGTTAAAAACTGAGAACAATATTGAAGATTTAAATCATTTTAAATTATTTTAAAAATTATATTTTATCAATTTAAAAATTGAATAATGTTGGTTGAAGATGGTCAATCGTTGACCAGAAGTCAGGACAACTCAGTGGCGTAATTTGGGGGAAGGGGGGGTGAGACTATTGAAAGCCATTTTATGTGTGAAATATAATTTAAGAAATTCTTCTTCATGACCTTTTAAACAACGACAACAAGCAATCTACTAAAAAAGAAAATCCTCTCAAATGAGAAATATGCCAAGAATAAAATAATATTATTTAAGGTTGTTCGGACATTAAAGCACTTTGGTAGATTAAAAGCTAATTTTTTAATATGTTATAAATCACTATCAAATACGTATAAAATAAAATTTTGAAGCAGATCTGACACAGGGTTATCGTGTAATTAATTTTTAAAAAATTGAAATTTAACATGTAGCCTATGGGGAATAACGACGAAATTCACACATATCGAATTATATAGCCACCTCTGCAATAGATACAAAAACAAAAAAACTTACATTTTATTAATTCACTTCCGAGGAATATGTTAAAAATAAAACCAAAAGTTTCTGCCGACCGCTTTTAAAGATATTTTAACAAGAAAGTCAAAAAATTCTCCAAAATGACAGTCGCTAATATTTAAAAATAATGAATTCTCGAGAGTCAGACCAGCCTGGCAACGTCGCATAGCATAAGTGTCTTATCTCTATGTCAGATACATTTTTTTTTCAATTTTACAATATTTTTTCTCGCAAATCGTCCATTGTGTTTAAACTGATTTGCATTAAACATTGTAATATATTAAATAAAATAAAATTGAAGGCGTTTAAGATTTAAAATAGATAGTTGATGAATGCAATGTTGCCAGTTCTATATGACGTGAAATACTGCTCAAGTCAAAAGTCATTCATTTATTATTTTTGGTAATTAAATTATTAACTTAATCCAATTATAAACTATGATAGGTCACGACTAAATTATAATAAGGAATTTTGGCATTCAAATTTTTAATTTTATTTAAAAAAAATTTAGATTCTATTATGACTTACGATGTACTATCCGAACAACCTTAATGTAGGTATTGTAAATTGTACTTATGTTGAAATTAAAAAATAT
>JAKCPI010019567.1:0-21365 GCA_023213315.1 Euborellia annulipes
ACACTGTAAAAAAAATATGAATTTTCATTCATATCTCATAAACTTTGGTGGTTTAATTTTAATAGACCAGGATATGAGCTAAAATTAATATACAAGTATATGAATAAGTATCGCTTTAAAAAAAATATGAATTTTCCTTCTTTTTTCATATACTTTTCGTAGTTTAATTTTAATACACCCAGGATGTGAAATAAAATTAATATAAAAGTTTATGAACAAATTACCAACTTTTAAACTTATCTTTTTCTTTGTGTGCCGCCAAATTTTGAAATCGTTAAAAGTGTACCGCGACAAGTTGAGAATCCCTGGTCTAAACGTTCTCAAATAACTCGACTACCTCAAGGAATTTTTATTAATATTATTTTATAATTATTTTAAGGAAACTTGAAATTATTCTTTTAAAATTTATTTCACAAATCTAAATTTATTAAATTCTGGTTTGAAATTCGCGCTCTAAACTATTTAAATATTTATGAAGTATATTAAAATCATACTAATTAAATAATTTTTATAAAGTAATTCAACTAAATAGCTATAGAAATTAAAATTAAAATTAACAATTTCACCAAAATAATTAATTTTAAAATATACAAGAAATTGGTTAGGTTGGCACCAGGTTGGCACCAAATTCTGTTTTTTGAAATTGATGATTTAACGCATAGATAATTGAAAGTGTATTATTATTTAAAATGAAATATAAATATTTAATCAATATATTGAAATAGGAACATTTTACTAACAAAATCGTAAGTATTGAATTTGAATTTTTTCATTGAAATTTTTTTTCTCAATTTCAAATCTATTATTGTTTGTCATTTTCAGGTGAGGTTAGTCTCCAACGAGGGAATAAACTCCAAACTGCAATGAAAATGTAACTCTTTATTTCTTCTCAAAGAAGATGAAAATCGACATATTTTTTGTATTAAATAATTAAAATGATTTGTATTTGGGTTAAATTTACTTGGAAATGTGTAAAAATTTATTATTTTAATAGTTTAATTTGTTTTTGTTATTTAGTAAAATTAGTATATTTTAATATAATATAATTTTTTTAACAAATAAAAAAATAAAATAAATAAAAAAAACTATTATTTCACCTAGACCACTCACTTTCCCTCAAAACTATAAACTCGTAAGGACTTTAATTTTTGTTTATTAAAGCTTTTGTGGTTTAGAAATATTATTATTAGGGAGAATTTTTAATTATAGACCACATATTTGTATTAAATATTTATTAAAAATATATATATTTGTACAGTATTTATATATTTTTAATAAATATTTAATACAAATATGTGGTCTATAATTAAAAGTTCTCCTACTTTCATTTTTCACAAAAAGTATATTATTTCTCATAAACCCGTAATTTAAATTTCATATACCAAAAATGAATTTATTCATATACCCGAAAATGAATTTTTTCACATACCCGAATATGAAAGTTCATTTTTGGTTATGCCCTTTCTCATATACTCCAAATGAATATTCATAAACAGTTTGTGTAACAGACTTCCTATACATGTGTATGAATATTGCTCGAAAATTTTTAACAGTGTAGGCAAGATATTTTTTGCGCCCCCCCCAAAAAAAAAAACTTTAAAAATTTAATTTGCTGCCCCCCCCTCCTTAAAATTTTCTGCCGCCTGCGAAACGTTTTCTCTTGCGCGGAACCAAATTTTTTTCCCGGCCGTAAAAATATTTTACCTTTTTTTTTAGAGACACAAATTTTTCCGCCCGCGGAACCAAAATTTTTTCTTTATTTATTTTTCCCTTTTTGCCGCCCTAGGCGGCCGCCTAATTTGCCTAGTGGACGCGCCGCCACTGGGTATAGGAAGGCCATATAATTCACAAGAAGGTGAAGAAAAAAGACTTAATTCGGCCCTACAATTATTTATTTGTGACTACATTTCGGGGATTATACGTCACCCATCCTCAGGATCTTAAAATACAACAATCGGCCTTAGAATATAAAGTATTGTTGTATATAGCCTCCGAAACGTAGACATAAATAAATAATTGTTGGGCTGAAATAAGTCTTTTTTCATTCAATTATCCGGAAACATTTTATTAAGAACATAAGTTGCTTAGAGTTAACATTAACATCAAAATGCCCTTTGACCGTATAGGGCTGCATATGAAAACAATTAGATGCACATCCAGGGAATATATTATTTACTCTGGACAACTTATAATTAATTAAAGGACTGATGATGGTCTTAATAAAGGGACATAAACGTTTCCCCCCAAAAATGGCTTCGCCTAGGGCCTCGAGTCAACAAAATTCTTACGTGATTAAGACATTTAAAAATTAAATAAAATTCCATCATTTCTTGCTATGTGTGTGGCCCTCATTATATATCAAAATAATTATATAATTTAGACCAATAAATAGTTTGGGCTGGACACAGTTGCAGCCTGGGATTTAAATATTATAGTTTCAAGGTCCAGGTGTCAAACAATAAACAATCATGATAAAATAGAATGACCAAGAAAAGAATATAGAACTCCTAGGCTGATAAAAATGCTTTTATCGTTTGACCCACCAACAAACAAGCTGCTGATAAGAGATAATTCTTCTTTAAAGATTTCTCACTTCAAAAACAAATACTCGGTCAACTTGCATATATGGACCTTGTTATGCATTAGTGTGTCAAGCGCCAAAAATTAAAAATTGAGTTAAGCACGGAATATTGTTTCAAATATTTTTTTTGAAATATGTCCTAAAAAAATTTATATTTAATGTTACTTGCACAAATGACAAAAAAAATTATATATAATCCAATGAAAACAAAAAACTTTAATGTTAATTTTCTCAAAACTCGATAGGTGGCGCTTGACACACTAATGCGTAACAGGGTCCATATAGGGAGCTAGCTGCGATGGGCCCTGGCGAGGCGGCGTCTCGGAATGTGACTAGGAATCCAGATAAATGTATTTTATTTAATTTTGCACCGTAGAATGAAAATTACAAAATAAATAGCGTATTTTTAAATAAACTGCTGGTCAAAAGTATTGCATAAAATTGAAAAATGTAATAAAATGTTGTAATTTGAATTATAAAAACAATTTTTCATTTTAAATTATATATTTATTTTATATTTACTTATAATCGTCGCAAAATTCACTATATTCACTCTATTCTCTCCAGATGGAAGGATGAGAGTATGGAGGGGACAAGGGGGAGGTATGCAGGAGTTAACATCTCCCCAAAAGAGTTTTGGCGGCTGTGGGATTATGGTTAGGGGAGGCATAAGTTTTGATGCCAGTACAGAGTTGCACATTGTTGATGCTGGTATTTTAAATGCCCAGAGGTATCTTAATGCTATCCAGCAATATGTTGTGCCATTTGCCAGAAGAGTCGGTGGTAATTTTTTATTTATGCAAGACAACGCCAGATGTCACCCTGCTCGAGTTGTACTGCAGTACCTAGAAGACGTTTCAATAAATCGTTTGGTTTCCCCACCAAGAAGTCTAAAAAAAATATATAATAATAGATTTTTATTTCAAATTACAACATTTTTAAATTGTATGCAATACTTTTGTCCAGCAGTTTATAATTATCAAATTGATTTTAATAGAGATTTAGCATTTATATGTCTCTCGATTCTGAAAATGTTTCGAGCATATTGAAATATGAAATTTTAGAATTTATTCTTAAGTCAGACAAAAAAAAAAAAAAGAAAATTTAATTATATAACAATTTTTATTATTTTTCATTTGAGAGATTTAATTATTTCATTATTATAATTAATTAGTTTTTCATAAGGAGAGAAAGAGAATATGCTTTCCAATGGAAAAATTCAAGATTTGTCATGCCCCTAAAAGGGAGGTCCCCTACCCCTAATTTGACATAATGATAGACTAAAACCTCTCCGGGAATTTCTCTACCCATTAAAAAAATCTGGCTGACTGGTCGCACCTTCAGTAATCGGAAGTTGTGTCCTGTGCTTGTCACACCGGATTTTTCGTGTCAACCATATATTGTTTTCGACAGTAAAGTAGAGTAAACATTTCTCCTATCTTTCCTATGAAGTACAAGAGTAAAGTGTGGTTCAAACAATTTTGAGAGCAAAATGAGAATATACATTTTAAGGGAGCTCGGGAGCGATGTGGCTACGCATGTTTTTCCTGATAAGATGGCGTAGTGTGTCATAAAATGTATGCCCAAAAAATCAAGTAATTCAAAAATTTGCCAAGAGATGTCAGAATGGTAGCTAATAATATTTAATGCATTTGGTTGATTTTCATTGATCTTTTGACAATAAATACTTTATAAATGTTATTATCTATTATGTATCTTTTATAAAAGCATAAAAATATATAAATATAGGCCAAATATAGGCTAATACTATATCGTCTGTTAGACTAGCCTGCCATCTATTGCAAGAATGCTGAACTAATTTGACAGTTGAATTTTAAATAAATCATCTAAGCTTATTTTAAAAATTTCTTAATTAATATGTGATTAATAATAACAATAAATTCATTTTTAAATTTAAAAAAAAATTAAAGATTATTGGGACAGATTGTTTTTTTGTATTTGCTAGTTAAAGAGAATCTAAAAAATAATTGACTTTTTAACAGATCATGTTGCGAAGACCACTCTTTAGGATTCAGGGGACCTCAAAACGTGTATATCAATCACAATCTCGACATCAAATTTTTGACATGAATCCAATACTTTCTCTCTCTATATATTAACATATATAGAGAAGAAAAAGTAAAAACTGTGAAAATCTATCCCAGTATTGGTCGAGGGTCCGATGCCCCGGAAAGACCGGAAATCCCGGGTTCGATTACCGGAGGCCAAGGGACGCATTCGGCGTATACTTTTACTAGTTTTAATTTACAAATAAGTATTTTAAGAGAAATAGATCTTTTCGATGCCATGCCGGTAAAAACAGATAACAAAATACAAGAAAACAGAGAAATTGGAAATTTTATTGAATAAATAAATAAATAAAAGAGAAAAAATAATTGTGAAATGATTAGAAATGCTTGAAGTAAGAGGCAACAAATAAAAATTCTCTAATAAATAGGTAAATGACGAAAACAAAAGAGCGTGGGGAAGTGGGCATTCCACGCACGCATAGGTATACAAATCCCACCAGGTTCAGTCATCAAACCAAAAAAGGATATTAGTCTAATAATCTGGTGTAACTTGACGCACAGAAGATTTCTTTGTGTCGAGATACGGTTATTTTTCAAAATTTTAATCTCATATTATATTTTATACATAGTAAAGAATCCTAAATAAATACAAAATTTCATAAGAATTGGAAAAAAAAATTTTAAATGTGTATAAACTTCCAAAAAAGGGAATCGAAATTAACATGGCAAATCCCCGAATGGGGATTTAACATCGTCTCTATGGAAGGAAGAGCCAGAAAATGAATTTAAAAAATCTTAAATACTGGTACAGTGAAGGACAATATTAAGTCCCACCCATTCGTTTTCTACTTTTGATTATTTCATTGGTTTAAAAAAAAAAAAAAAAATTTTATATTTAAAACAAATAACCTAGCGTTTAATTTGTATATTTAATTTTAATTTACAAAATGTTTCAACGAGAACCAACGGTCGAAAGTTTAAATCTTATAAATATTTTATATTTTTTAATGGAAACTTTCTTGGATCAAACCTAGAAAATTTCCAATAAAGATTTTAATTTTCTTTTATAAAAACAATGAAATAATCACAAGTAGAAGACTTAATATTGTCCCTCACTGTACATTAGTAAAGTGTACTTCAAACAATTTTCACAAAATATTACTGATATACTTTTTAAAAATAATCAAATAAGTTGAATGAATGAACAAGCAGCTAGTTTATATTTCAATTCATTAATAAACCAGGGCCGACGTTTCGGTCACATATGGGACCATCCTCAGGGCTAGGTTAATGTCTGAAAATATATATAATCTCGCCAAGTTATATTGGGCATACACAATTGTACGTAGCTTAATCATGATAACGCCTCAAATTTTATTATTATCATACCATGGACAGAGAGTGAATGACGTCGCTATATACCTCCTTCATCTTAAAAATAGTTGATTTATGAATTTTAATCAAAATCGTTAGAGCGAATCTTGAGAAAATCGAAAAACTTGAAAAAGTACAACAGTAAAGTACTAGTACTTTTTATTTAAAAGCTTATTTTCTCGTCTAAGGAGGGTTCGTAACTTAAATAAAAATCTGGTGTGACTGGCGCACAGCAAACAACTTTCTCTTACCTTCGGTAATTGAAAGTTGTGTACTGTGCTTGCCACACCAGATTTTTTGTGTCGACATGTATTTAGTTTCCGACAGTAGGGTACAATTGAATTCAAGATGTAAAATTTATAAGTATGGGAAAATATTTATATTTTGTTACCATGGCAACCATTTCTCCTATATTCCCTATGAAATACAAGAGTAAAGTGGTCTTCTTCAGAAGATTTCAATTGCAAAATGAGAATATACATTTGAAAGAGGATCTAAAAAATAATTGATTTTTGAATTTAAAAAAAAATCGTTGGAGCAAATTTAGAGAAAATCGAAAAAAACTGAAAAAGTGCATCAGTAAAGTACTAGTACTCTTTGGCCAATTTTGTTCAAAAGCTTCGTGTCACGTCCCATGGGGGTGCCTAACTTAAATATAAAATTTCAACTTCCTAGCTCTTTCCGTTCTTGAGATATTTTGTTCACAGACACACAGACAGACAGACAGACAGACCATGTCGCGAAAACCACTTTTTCGGATTCAGGGGACCTCAAAACGTGAAGATCCATCAAAATCTCGACATCGAATTTTTGACATGAATCCAATACTTTCTCTCTCTCTATATATTAACATATATATAGAGGTAAGAGAAAGTAAAAAAATTCACAAGTTTGAGAGATTAAAAGAAAAAATCTGGTGTGACTGGCGCACAGCACACAACTTTCTCTTACCTTCGGTAATCGAAAGTTGTGCACTGTGCTTGTCACACCAGATTTTTCGTGTCGACATGTATTTAGTTTCCGACAGTAGGGTACAATTGAATTCAAGATGTAAAATTTATAAGTATGTGAAAATATTTATATTTTGTTACCATGGCAACCATTTCTCCTATCCTTCCCTATGAAATACAAGAGTAAAGTGGTCTTCAGAAGATTTCAATTGCAAAATGAGAATATACATTTTAAAGAGAATCTAAAAAATAATTGATTTTTGAATTTAAAAAAAAATCGTTGGAGCAAATTTTGAGAAAATCAAAAAAAACTGAAAAAGTACATCAGTAAAGTACTAGTACTCTTTGGCCGATTTTGATTAAAAGCTTATTTTTCCGGTCCCGGGGGTGTTTAACTTAAATATAAAATTTCAACCTCATAGCTCAATTCCTTCATGCTTAAAATTGAACACAGACACACACACACACACACACACACACACACACACACACACACACACACACAGACAGACAGACCATGTCGCGAAAACCACTTTTTTGGATTCAGGGGACCTCAAAACGTGAAGATCCATCAAAATCTCGACATCGAATTTTTGACATGAAACCAATACTTTCTCTCTATATATATATTACATATATACATAGGTAAGAGAAAGTAAAAATGACAAATTACAAATAATGCGTTTTTAATTAAAATATTTATTTTTATTTTATTTTGTTTTTTTTTTTTTTTTTTGTTTAAACGCATGGATTATTTTATAGCGTACCTGTTTAAATTATCCGATATAACGGTGAGAATTGTCCATAAATCTCTATTTAGAAGAGCCGAATGACGTCAAGAGAGCAGCTCTATAACGTTTTGGATAACCGTTCTGTTCAGTTTCTAACGAGCAACGAGGGATTGTTTCATGTTTTTTTTTTTTTTTTTATTAAACTTATGTTATTGGAGTGAACTTTGCCAGAAAATGAGATTTATTCATTCGCTTCGTCGCGCTTTAATTTCGAATGCATGCAACGAGAATATGAAAGAGTCATTCTTATTTATTCAGACATGACTTGTTTCTTCATTTCTCGCGACCATCAACGACTAATTCGACTAGCCTATGGTAGATTCGATATCAGTAATAAAAGTCCCCCCCAAAAAAAAAAAAAAAAGGAAAAGTTAATTCAATCAAGACTAGCCGAAGGGCTTTGCCCCCTGGATCCTCCTCAGCTGGCAGGGCCCACCCGCGGCGGACCCTCGCCTTTCTTAATTATAGAAAAAGAAATTTAATTACTATTCCAATCCAGAGCCTGTTTGAGGATTTGTTTTTTAACACTCACATTTTTTCCCATTCACACTCACACATGCACACAGTCTTTTCGGTACCCTAAGACTTTTGACGATAACCGTTATTAAATATATCCAAATGGCTTAAATAAAATCATCGGATTGCGTGGGATCCGAACCCGCGACCCTTGGCTAACACGCTAGCTGCTAGACCAAGCCCGAGGGCTTGTTTAAATTCATAGAATACATCAGTGCAAAGAATACATAAATATTTCTCTATACATTTCCTATGGAAGAAATCGTAACTTTAGGGAATTAATAACTCAAAAAGTTATAGGAATTTCGGAACGAAAATAATTTTCCTGTATTCTCTAGAAGGCCCTCTTTAAGTATATAAAATTTCGTTTCAAAATTCCAAAGAGAAGTTTGTCAAACAGAGAGACAGACAGACAGACGGACGGACATACTGATATTAGCGAAATATATAAAATAAATAGATTTTATGATAAAAGTGAATTATTTACTTTTCAAAAGATATCACACACTATCCCTAGGAGTAAAAACTACTTAACTAACCCAGACAAAGGTAGAGCATTCGCTTCTGGTGTCAAAGGTCAAAAGGGGAAGGTACAGTTTAAAAGATAATTTGGCTCGAGATTGACTATATTAATGATAGATCGAGAAATAAAACGCTATTTTATTTCACTGTGCTCGTCGACGTTTCGGGTGCTGATAGCCACTTTGTTCAGGACAGAGCAGGTATCAATTAAAACAATTAGTTGTCATTTTTTGAAATATTTTTTTTTTAACATTTGCATTGTTAACTAAATGTTGCAAATGTCATGTTGCAAATTGATAACTACTCAGTCCTGAAGAAAGGGGCTCTCAGCACCCGAAACGTCGACGAGCAGAGCGTTTTATTTCTCGTCCTAGCTGCCTATATAGTATTAATAAAATAAGATTTATTTATTTTAAAAATATTGTTTTGGTTGAGTAAGCTCATCGCTACGCAAATCAGGCACTTGTGGCGCCGACTGTACTGAGCGAAAAAATTTATTTCAATTTAATTGGATAAAATAAATAGAGATTTAAAGTGATTTAAATAAAGAGGTAGATTTTCTTTTTCCCTACAAGATGGTGGCCTTATCTCAATTTGGCGCTTGGTTCCTTCATGCATTACATTGTCCCATTTGAACTTAAAAAAAAAAAAAAAACGTTGGGCAAATGGATCTTTTTTCCTGCTTATCGCGTTCTTTCAATAAGTAAAAATTAAAATTACACGCGAGAGCAAAAAAAAAAAACAAATAAAGGACCAAATAAGTAATATTTGTATATTTGAAAGACAATTTGTGATTTTTTTTTCCTTATTTGTGAATAAGAAATATTCATAAAATGCATTAAGTTATTTTGTTTGCGTTGTGGGCACTTAAACGCAATAAGCGAAACATAATATTTATATGGGAAAACTGTCTATAAAATGTGTCAGGATAATTTTATTATAAACGTTTGAATTATTAAGTTTAAAATAGCAAAAGAAGTATATTACTTATTTAAGCAAATAAATTTTTATGTAATGGGAAAATTTAAATTTCAAAAAAAATAAATATTTTTCTTGAAAGAACGTCTGCTTCCCACGATTGTTTTTTTTTTTTCTTTCAAAATGATGTCAAAGTTTATAAATGAATGTCAATTTCAATGAAATAATACATTTAAAGTCAATTTGCAATCGCCTAATTAAACATCATCATCCATTAGTATAGCGTTTTTTTTTACGGAACGTTTTTTTTTTTTTTAATCTTAAAAACATTTACTAAATAGTACTTTGTTAGTAATTGGTCTTTTAGAAAAATAAACAAGTATAAAAAAAAAAGTATCTGTGGCGTAACTATGATTAGAAGCCGCTTTCAAGAATAAAATCTTTTTTGTTGCTGCTTGATATCGTATTCAAATAAAGAGGAAAAATAATATTTTTTGTTTAGTAGTAAAAGATTTATTTAAGGGGGGAAAAGGAGCGAAATTGTTACGCATGTTTTTCCCGATAAGATGGCGTAGCGTGTCATAAAAAGTATGCCCAAAAATCAAGTAATCCAAAAATTTGCCAAGAGATGTCAGAATGGTAGCTAATAATGCATTTGGTTGATATTCATTGATCTTTTTACAATAAATACTTTATAAATGCTATTATATTGATATATATTCAGTGGCGTACCGAGGGGGGGGCGAGGGGGGCGGTCCGCCCCAGGCCCCGAGCCGGCATAGGCCCCCATATATTTATAAAAAAAAATTTAATGAAAATTTCCCTTTGAGAGGCCCCGGGGCCCTCAGGGCTCAAGTAAAAATGGGCAAATTTAGATGAAAAAAACAAAATTTAATGAAAATTTCTCTTTGAGAGGCCCCGGGGCCCTCAGGGCTCAAGTAAAAATGGAAAAATTTAGATCAAAAAAACAAAATTTAATGAAAATTTCTCTTTGAGAGGCCCCGGGGCCCTCAGGGCTCAAGTAAAAATGGGCAAATTTAGATGAAAAAAACAAAATTTAATGAAAATTTCTCTTTGAGAGGCCCCGGGGCCCTCAGGGCTCAAGTAAAAATGGAAAAATTTAGATCAAAAAAACAAAATTTAATGAAAATTTCTCTTTGAAAGGCCCCGGGGCCCTCAGGGCTCAAGTAAAAATGGAAAAATTTAGATCAAAAAAACAAAATTTAATGAAAATTTCTCTTTGAGAGGCCCCGGGGCCCTCAGGGCTCAAGTAAAAATGGGCAAATTTAGATGAAAAAAACAAAATTTAATGAAAATTTCTCTTTGAGAGGCCCCGGGGCCCTCAGGGCTCAAGTAAAAATGGAAAAATTTAGATCAAAAAAACAAAATTTAATGAAAATTTCTCTTTGAGAGGCCCCGGGGCCTTCAGGGCTCAAGTAAAAATGGAAAAATTTAGATAAAAAAAACAAAATTTAATGAAAATTTCTCTTTGAGAGGCCCCGGGGCCCTCAGGGCTCAAGTAAAAATGGAAAAATTTAGATCAAAAAAACAAAATTTAATGAAAATTTCTCTTTGAGAGGCCCCGGGGCCCTCAGGGCTCAAGTAAAAATGGGCAAATTTAGATGAAAAAAACAAAATTTAATGAAAATTTCTCTTTGAGAGGCCCCGGGGCCCTCAGGGCTCAAGTAAAAATGGAAAAATTTAGATCAAAAAAACAAAATTTAATGAAAATTTCTCTTTGAGAGGCCCCGGGGCCCTTGGGGTTCAGGGATATACGGTATTTTAAAAATATTTTTGTGTATGGAGGAGAAGGATATTTAAAGCCCCCCAAAAAAAAAAATTCAATATAAGGCCCCCCGCTTCTAGTGCCGCCCCAGGCCCCCAACTGCCTCGGTACGCCTCTGTATATATTGTATCTTTTATAAAAGCATAAAAATATATAAATATAGTTTTTAAACCGAAAACTAGACAAGATTTTTCGTATCTCAAGGTTCACTATGCAGACCTGCTGAGGGGGTGTGGTTCCCTCTATTTTTACTCGGGTAAGTGTGACTAAACAATTCAAAATTGAATTTATAATATTTTTTTAAAAATAAAAAATGATTTGAATTTTGTATAAAAATTTTATTCAGGGGGGTAGTTATATGTTGTGACATATTTGTAGAGGGGTTTGTTTGTATGTGACTGTGACAAGGGGGGGGAGGGGGACTAGAAAGTCGTCAAAACAGGCGTTACGTAATATGTGGAAGACCCCTTAATACTGTGAAAGTTTAAACTCCAAAAGACTATTTTTTTTTTTTACTTTCTCTTACCTATTTATTGCTATGTTAAGTAAGAAAGTATTTCATTCAAGTCAAAAATGCGATGTTGAGATTTTTAGCCTAATAACGGCACTAGTAGTTAACTTTAGGCTCTAGGAAAGTCTCGTTCCATCTTTTTAGGCTATTTATAATTATGGTCCAGGCACATTTATTTATATTATTTGGTATCCAAATGATTTAAATAAATTTTCGTCTGGCTGCCTGGGATTCAAATACACTCCCCTTGGCTTTTAGATGATCAATATTGACATGTGTCGAAGTCTCTAACCTCTCGGCCACGCATAAAGAATTTCTATTCGTGAATATTATACAGAACCTAATCTTTAGATAAAAGCTTTCAAATATAACTTGATCTTGTAGTCAGGAAATGCCATTCACTTAAAAAAGAGACGAAAAAATTTTAACGACCAAGAAAATAGCAGGTAATAATAATATTACAATCGATCTTGGGAAAAATAAACTTTTTTTTTCTTTTCATTTAAAATATTTGTTCGTTTAATGGTAAAAAGAATAGAAACGATCGAATGATTCACTTTCGTTAAAAATATTGTATTAAATAAAATAAAATAAAAATCCGTCTGTCCGTCTGTCTTTAAGCATACAAATTACGGCCTGAACTAAAGGTCGTAGAAAAATAATAATTACATATAGGCCTACGTATTCAGCATAAAAAACTGGCTCAGGGTCCTGAGCACTTCCGGTTTTTAAACGTTTTAAGTTTCAACTTTTTACTTTCTCTTACCTATGTGTATATCATACTTATATATATAATTTTTTTTTTTTTTTTTTTTAAACATTCACACTTTTTTCTCATTCACACTCACATTCACACACAGATTCACACAGTCTTTTCGGCAACCTAGGCCATTTAAGACTTTGACGATAACCGTTGTAAGTATAATATATATATTGTGGGGTCAGGCATTTCTATTTAAGCCATCTGGTATCCAAATGGCTTAAATAAAATCATCGGACTGCCTGGGTCCGAACCCGCGACGTTTGGTATACGAGGTTAGCACGCTAACCTCTACGCCAAACTCGGGGGCACTTATATATAAAAGGCTAAGAGGGTGTCCGATGTGTGAAACAACCAATCAGGCCTCAGGGATAGCGCCATGGTAACAAAATATAAATATTTACTCATGTTTACGATTTTTTTTATTTATTTACATTTTGAATTCTAAAATATCGGCGTAAATTTTTTGTCTGTGTACCGGGAGAGTCCCGGAAAGGATATGATTCACAAAAAATCTTAAGTTCATGAATAATTAACCGCTAAAATAATCTCTACATATAAAAATGAAAAGGGAAAATGTATGTACCGGTATGTATATAAGTAGGCGAGCAGAGGGGGTCGAGGGGGCGCAGCCCCTGGCTAGACGGAAAGCCCCCCCGAAGGCGGGGCTTTGCGTCTAGTGTAATATATATATAGAGAGAAAGTATTGGATTCATGTCAAAAATACGATGTCGAGATTTTGATGGATCTTCACGTTTTGAGGTCCCCTGAATCCAAAAAATCTGGTGTGACTGGCGCACAGCACACAACTTTCTCTTACCTTCGGTAATCGAAAGTTGTGTACTGTGCTTGTCACACCAGATTTTTCGTGTCGAAATATATTTAGTTCCCGACAGTACGGTACATTTGAATTCAGATGTAAAATTTATAAGTATGGGAAAATATTTATATTTTGTTACCATAGCAACCATTTTTCCTATCTTTTCTATGAAACACAAGAGTAAAGTGGTCTTCCAGAAGATTTCAATGGCAAAATGAGAATATACATTTTAAAGAGCATCTAAAAAATAATTGATTTTTGAATTTTTAAAAAAAATCGTTGGAGCAAATTTTGAGAAAATCGAAAAAAACTGAAAAAGTACATCAGTAAAGTACTAGTACTCTTTGGCCGATTTTGATTAAAGCTTATTTTTCCGGTCCCGGGGGGTGTTTAACTTAAATATAAAATTTCAACCTCGTAGCTCAATTCCTTCATCGTTAAAATTGAACACACACCCACCCACACACCCACACACCCACCCACACACCCACAGACAGACCATGTCGCGAAAACCACTTTTTTGGATTCAGGGGACCTCAAAACGTGAAGATCCATCAAAATCTCGACATCGAATTTTTGACATGAATCCAATACTTTCTCTCTCTATATATATATTACATATATACATAGGTAAGAGAAAGTAAAAAGTGGTTTTCGCGACATGGTCTGTCTGTCTGTGTGTTCAATTTTAAGCATGAAGGAATTGAGCTACCAGGTTGAAATTTTATATACAAGTTAAACATCCCCCGGGACCGGAAAAATAAGCTTTTAATCAAAATCGGCCAAAGAGTACTGGTACTTTACTGATGCACTTTTTCAGTTATTTTCGATTTTCTCTAAATTTGCTCCAACGATTTTTTTTTTAATTCAAAAATCAATTATTTTTTAGATGCTCTTTAAAATGTATATTCTCATTTTGCGATTGAAACTTCTGAAGACCACTTTACTCTTGTATTTCATAGGGAAGATAGGAGAAATGGTTGCCATGGTAACAAAATATAAATATTTTCCCATACTTATAAATTTCACATCTGAATTCATATGTACCGTACTGTCGGAATCTAAATACATGTCGACACAAAAAATCTGGTGTGACAAGCACAGAACACAACTTTCGATTACCGAAGGTAAGAGAAAGTTGTGTGCTGTGCGCCAGTCACACCAGATTTTTTTCATTTGTTTACATTTTAATCTTTTGTTACATTCATCAAAATCAAAACAGCTCCTTTGAATTTACTACTGTAAATTCTTTCCTACTTTTTTTTTTTTTTTTTTTTTTTGACGCGCACTGTATTATATTTAGAAGAATAAAATTATTATCAGTGTAGGTCAATTGTTGATTGCGATTATAAGCCATCTCAATAAGACAAATCTCTTATTTATACCGACTAAATGGAATCAATTTAATGAATGTAGTTAAAGTGTTTTTACTTTTATTCTATTTCAATTTAGTGTCATTTTGTATTTTTCTAATAGGACATCTTTACGCACAGAGCAAGTTCAATTTCTCCGGCTAGGGTGTGTGACGTCACCCAGGAACAAGAAAAAAAGGCGGCTGTCTACAAGACTCTCCTATCATGAATATAAAAGTTTCACTTCTCTAAAGTGTGGTATGAATTTTTTTTTTTTTATGAAATTGTTTCATCAAGAGTTGGTCAGACTCCAAGAATTATTTTTAATATTTTGTTTTTCTGGAAATTATAAAAGAATAAAATAATACAAGTTGTAAAAAGAGAAAAACAAATTTTTAAGTAGGTGAAATAGGAATCCATAATTTTGAGGTTGATTGAGGGGGCGGGCTGGAGGGGGAGGGGGGAGGGGGATAGGGAGTGTGAGCTGAAGGGCGTTAAATGACAAGTCCGAAAAAGTACATTGGCCTACATAATTAATTTGAGTAGATATTTTTATGATTTAATATTTATTTTGCTTTCCACCTCCCGTTAGGAGAAATGTCAAGGTCGTTGCTTCATTTTTCGCATAACTCTTTGAAAGTAAACATACTAAAAAAAATTATTATTATTAAAAAATTGATAAATGTGCAAAAAAAAATAGATAAAAAGAAAGAAAATGTTGAATCTTTGTTTTTTTTTTTACGTCAAATGTTCGATTAGCATGATTATGAATGCTAAATGAGTATGGAAGAGATTTCTGCCTTCCGGTGACGTGAAATCGCCTATCTATTGTAAAACATGTGGGCCCCCAATTTCCATAAAAGTGTCTTTTCATGGAAATATAAATCTTTACGAATACGAATGATTTTATTTTAGGAGATACAAAAATACAAACATTCAAATAAGAACAAAAAAAATTCGATCAAAAGAAAAAATAAATCAGAAAACTATAAAGGATTTTTTTCATAAAATTAAAAGAATATTAAAAATCTGGTGTGACTGGCGCACAGCACACAACTTTCTCTTCCTTTCGGTAATCGAAAGTTGTGTTCTGTGCTTGTCTCACCAGATTTTTTGTGTCGACATGTATTTAGTTTCCGACAGTACGGTACATTCGATTTCCAAGATGTCAAATTTATATGTAAAAATATTTATATTTTGTTACCATGGCAACCATTTCTTCTATCTTTTCTATGGAGTACAAGAGTAAAGTGGTCTTCAGAAGATTTCAATGACAAAATGAGAATATACATTTTATAGAGAATCTAAAAAATAATTGATTTTTGAATTAAAAAAAAAATCGTTGGAGAAAATTTAGAGAAAATCGAAAAAAACTGAAAAAGTGCATCAGTAAAGTACTAGTACTCTTTGGTCGATTTTGTTCAAAAGCTTCGTGTCACGTCCCAGGGGGGTGCCTAACTTAAATATAAAATATCAACCTCCTAGCTCTTTTCGTTCTTGAGATATTTTGTTCACAGACAGACACACAGACAGACAGACACACACACACAGACAGACAGACCATGTCGCGAAAACCACTTTTTTGGATTCAGGGGACCTCAAAACGTGTATATCCATCAAAATCTCGACATCGAATTTTTGACATGAAACCAATACTTTCTCTCTCTATATATATTAACATATATATAGAAGTAAGAGAAAGTAAAAATGAGAAAATGGAATTTTTATTCAAAAGAATAAACTCCAATTGTCCCTGGATTCTAGCATAGTGATAAAGTTTTCGCCTCTTATGCTAGGGATTGCATCCCAACAAAAATGCATTTCAATTGCAAATAATTAAGGACGGGGTTTTAAATGTCCTCCGATGCCGACTAAGCGATTCCCTAGTATGGTACGACTGGTCAAGCAAGTGAAAAATAAATTATGTAGAAAATTATTGCCGTCACGGGCGTAAGTAAAGGGGTCCCGGGGAGGCCTCCCCCTCAGAAAGCTCCCCGATCCAAGATAGGGTCTTACAGCTCCCCCGCCCCCAGTCAATTTTTTTAGTTACGCCTATGATTGCAGTAGATTTTTTATTGGACAAATTTTACAGTTTCGGTAATTTATCTGGCCATCATCAGGCCTGTGAAAACAGAGAAAATTTCATCATCATCATACTATAATCGCGGCTCACTTCCTGTCCCTGTTCTCTCGCCGAACGGCTAGAGTTACAGGAAGTGGAGCGGGAAAGGGAAATTTAAAATTTAAGTCAGCACGTAAGCACATCGGGTAAATAAACGGGGATCCCGATAGGAATTTCAAATAATAATAAACATTTAATATGAAATAAAAAATCACACTCACACAGCCATTCACACGGTTTTTTAGGTAATTTAGGCTATATAAGATTTTGACGATAACCGTTATATTAATAATAATATATATTTGGGGTCCGAGAATTCTTATTTAAGCCATTTGGTATCCAAATACCCAGGGTATCCAGGGAGACACACGCTCATACCAGCATGGAGGTAACTAGGGGAGTCCGCCCCCCCCCCCCCAGAAAGCTCCCTGCTCCCAGGCCCCCCGGAGAATAGATGGTCCCATATCCCCCCCCCAGCCAAATTCTCTAGTTACGCCCATGCACACCAGGGACACATTTTTCTTCTCATCACTTTCGATCCCTGTGTTCCTGGTGTGGGAGTGTATATCACTGTGTGTCCTTCAAGGTTCACTATACAGACCTGCTGCGGTCGTGCGGATCTCTCCATCATTTTAAATCATTTTTACTCGAGTGGTGAAGATTTTGGAAGGGAGTAACAATCAAGGAAGGGAGGAGACACTTCCCCCACTCCTTCCAGTATCGATAGGAAAGAAATGAGGAGGGGACACACTACCCTCTCTCCCTTTCCTTCGGAGAGTGAAATCAAGCCTCCCTTATTTCTTATTATTAAGAGGGTGGAAGAAAGCGGAGACACAGACTTGCAAATGTATGTGTTATTTTCAATTATCAATACCAATAACTAAGCGTAGCCAACCTACAATTTTAAAGAGGAAAAAAAAAGGGAAGATGATTGAATAATCGTAATTCATTAAAGATAATTACATGTGAGCAAGAATGTAAAATACTGTTGTTTGGCTTGTTGGTTTAGGCAAATAATTTGCCTTCTGCAAGAGAAAGAGAATCAGAGATCGCTCTTTTGTTTTTGATATTTTCACACTTGATTCCCACCGAAATCGTCATTTTAAGGAATTTTTCAATGCGGTTTTTTTTAATGAAATAAATTCTTAAGAGATTATTGGGACATCGAGCTATAATTCTTTTAATGACTTATTAAAAAATTATCGTAATTAATTTTTTTGTTATCAAGCAAATACAAAAAAACAAACTGTCCCAATAATCTTTAATTTTTTTTTTAATTTAAAAATGAATTTATTGTTATTATTCATCACATATTAATTAAGAAATTTTTAAAATAAGCTTAGATGATTTATTTAAAAACCAACTGTCAAATTAGTACAGCATTCTTGCAATAGATGGCAGGCTAGTCTAACAGCTGATCGCTTATTACCCTATATCTGGTCTATATTTATATATTTTTATGCTTTTATAAAAGATAAATAATATATAATAAAAGTATTTATTGTTAAAAGATCAATGAAAATCAACCAAATGCATTAAATATTATTTGCTACCATTCTGACATCTCTTGGCAAATTTTTGAATTACTTGATTTTTTGGGCATACTTTTTATGACACACTACGCCATCTTATCGGGAAAAACATGCTTAACCACATCGCTCCCGTTCCCCCTTAACTTAAATATAAAATTATAACCTCCTAGCTCTTTTCGTTCTTGAGATATTTTGTTCACAGACAATTTTGTTGGATCCACTTTTTTAACGAAGTATTTATTTATTTTTAAAGAGAGAAAAAAAAAATCGAATTCCTCACAAATTATTGTTGAATGAAATTATTTTTTTTTTTTAATTCATGAAGACTTGAATGATATTTATCAGTTATAAATATGTATTAATAAAAATTCTTTAATAATTTTCATTCATTATTGTCATAGAAAGAAAAGGAATTTACTAAAAAAATGTTTCCTTGTATTTAAAACATACAGTATGAATAAAATTATCTATTTAGATAAGCCAAAAAAAAAATAAATAAAATAAAAAAATAAAAGGAAATAATCGCTTATAAAGGTATCTATGAAATAATTATTTTAGAGATTCCAAATACATATAAAAAATAAATAAATAAATAAATAAAAATATAGTGAGAGAAATATTTAAACACTAGCCGCGCCGCCCGCCTTCGGCGGGCTCCGCGTCTAGCCGGGGGCTTCGCCCCCCCTGGACCCCCACTAGCTGGCTTCGGGCGGCCTGCGGCGGACCCTCGCCTTTTCTTCTTAATTATGAAAAGAAAATTATTATTACTAACAACTAAGTATTCCAGTCCAGTGCCTGCTTGAGGATTTGTTTACCTTCATAGAATACACAACTGCAAAGAATACTTAAATATTTCTCTATACATTTCCTATGGGAGAAATCGTAACTTTAGCAATTAATAACTCAAAAAGTTATAGGAATTTCGGGACCCGAGTATTTTTCCGGGACTCTCCATAACGTCCTTTATAAGGCTGCAAAATTTCGTTTCAAAATTCCAACGGGAAGTAGGTCAAACAGAGCGTGACAGACGGACGGACAGACGGACACACCGCAATTATTATATATAGATTTAGAAATAGATGTGCCCTCGGGCCTTGGTGTATTAATTGGCATGCTGGTCATTTGTACCTCCCACCAATTTTCAATGCTAAAAATCCCAAGTTCTTTGATGCCAAAGGGTCGTTCATATACTATTACAGTTAGTCATATACATATAGAGGTAAGAGAAAGTAAAAATGCGTCAATGGAATTAAATACGTACTGTTTTGTTCATTTCATTTAATTTTCTAATTTATTTAAAAAATTCTAATATGCATTCGCAAATTATTCTTTCGCAAACCGAATAAATTTTAATTCGAATTAATTCAAGGTTGAAATATTATTAAGCTTTTTTAGGTAATGCATAAATTTTTGACGTTGCTTGTTGATGGGATTATTTATGACTTGCCAAGGCTTAATTGGGTTCGGATCTGCGCAGTGCGACATACGTATTTAGAAGGACTCCTATGAAAATTTGAAAAAAATCATTGTGTGGTTTTAAGAAACCACGATGCAAAGTGAAACTTTTTTTTTTTCGGATCGAAGGAGTTTAACTGAAAATTTTCAGAAAATTATTCAATTAAAAGGGTATTAAAAATCGCGTTTATAATCTTAACTTAATAATTGGAAAATGGGAAATCAATAGACGCATGTTAAAAACTGAGAACAATATTTATTTAGGTAATTGAAGATTTGCAGGGGCGTATATAAGGGCGGGGGGCCGAGGGGGCCCGGCCCCCCCGAAATTTCCCAAACACATATACATATATAGGGATATACAGACATCAGCGCAACAAATTTTTCCGCAGGATGGAAAACTTTGATTCCGTAAAAGAAAATGTTCCGCAAAAAATTTCGCGTGAAAAAAAAATTTAGTTTCTTAAAAAAAAAATTTTCCGCAGAAAATTTTTTGAGTTCGAGGCCCCCCCCCCCCGAAAAAAAATTTCTATATACGCCCCTGAAGATTTGAATCATTTTAAATTATTTTAATCAATTTAAAAATTGAATAATGTTGGTTGAAGATGGTCAATCGTTGACCAGAAGTCATGTCAACTCAGTGGCATAATTTGGGGGGAGAGAGGGGGGAGACTTTGGAAAGCCATTTTATGTGTGATTAACAAATTCTTGTTCATGACCTTTTAAACAACGACAACAAGCAATCTACTAAAAAGAAAATCCTCTCAAATGAGAAATATGCCAAGAATAAAATAATATTATTTAATGTGGTGTTGTAAATTGTACTTATGTTGAAATTAAAAAAAAATATATATATACAATATTTTATTACACAATAATCCTTTTGCGTTCTATGAAAATTTTTGTTGCTCCATATAGACCAAATTTTTAATCAAGAACCCCCCCCCCCCGCACCTCCCGGTGTTAAAATCAATGTTAAAATCTTAGTCTAAAGGCTAAATACACTGTGCGCCAAAAATAACGTAACATTTTGTTTCTTCCTAATCTACCTTAATGATACTCTAATTTAAGAAACATTTAATATCTTAAACATTTCTGGGTAAATTTAACACAAATACAAATCATTTTAATACAATTTAAATAAAATAAAGTAAAATATGTCCATTTTCAATTTGTCAGACAAATCAACATAATCTCTATGTTTTGATGGATATTATTTCAGAATTTTCGTTTTTATAAGAATTCTCCAAAAAATAGACAGGGGAAAAACTCAAATGGAAAAGATATTTTAAAATTTTAGGAGCCCACGGGCGGGTGTAGAGGTTAGCGTGCTAACCTCATATAC
>JAKCPI010019569.1:0-12316 GCA_023213315.1 Euborellia annulipes
AAAAATATCGAAAAATAGCCTTACTTGTGCAACGCATAGCGACTTGACCATAAAAGCTACATTAAATCTAAATATAGTTTTAGAAAGAGTGGTTCAATACCCCGGGGTGTTTTTTTCTTTTTTTGAATTGAAGTCATTTTACCGCATGAGAGCACTCGGCGGGATTTCGTTTTTCAAAAATTTAAACCCCTGTAGATTCCGAACGGCTATTCAGATCAGACTAAATGAGATGCCATTTGGTGCAGAAAGAAAACCTCTAATAGAATAAATAAAAAAATCCCGAGTAATTAACGCTAAAATTAGTTTTTTTCTCGAAAAACCTCATTTTTTAAGCATATGTCGCCCTTAATGGATAAAAGTTTGGCCACACCTGTCATATATTGTTTCAATGAAAATGTTTGAACATGTTTATTTATGAAAACAAACTACTAGTAAAAAAAAAAAAAAAAAACAATATTTTCTCTCTTTATATTTCAATATAGGTAAGAGAAAAAAAATTTTTTTGAAGTCAAGCAAAAGACGTTGTCACGTTAAAAAGCCACCGGCTGTGTAGAAAACACAGCCAACACCTAATTTTTTTTATGTGGAGATATATTTAGTTGCCCTGAGCACCGAAGTTCCAAACTTGACAATCATTCTCAGTACAAGTAACAGATGTTTTGCAAACCATGAATTTTTCCCATCCAATATGACAAAGAAGCTGAGTATTCCATGAATGTAATTTTTGCCATTCGACATTTTGAGGAATTTTGTTGACACGCTTCATGTTGTTATATATTATATATTTTTTATTTGCTATTGTTTGTAGCCCTGATGATGGTCGTATATCTGACCGAAACGTCGGCTTAAGGTGATTAATAACGGAAATAAACTTAGCTGCAATTGCTCTTTTCTTTCTTCCTTACTATTTGATTCTATCTTTTCTTATGTACAATATTAAAAACCAGCAGCGTCACCCGCCTCTAGGAGGCTTCCACCCTTAGGATCGCCCTGCAGCTGGGTCAAATCCGCTAATTAAAGTGTTTGTAGATCATTATTTGCACGGAATTATAAAAAGGTGTGACAGTCAGACAGAAGGACATTAGCCAATGATAAAATATAGGATCTATGTCGAATTTGGAAAAAATCTTGGGTGACTGGTCACACAGCAGATTTTTTGTGTTGAGATATATTTAGTTTTCGACAGTACGGTACATTTGAATTCAAGATGTAAAATTTATTTAAAAATATGGGCCCGGGCTTGATGTAGTTGGTAGCGTGCCTACCGTCTATACCGAACGTCGCGGGTTCGGACCCCAGGCATCCGATGATTTTATTTAAGCCATTTGGATACAACAAATTAACGAATTTCCTATGAAGAAGAGTAAAGTGGTCATAGTATGATTTCAATGGTAATGAGAATATACATTTTAAAGAGTATCTAAAAAATAATTGATTTTTGAATTTTACTCAAAAGAGAAAATTGAAAAAAAGTGAAAAATTACAACAGCAAAGTACTAGTACTTTTTGACCGATTTTGTTCAAAAGCTCATGCAAACAGAGTAGAGACATTAGAATTCAAGATGTCAAATTTATAAGCATAGAAAAATCATACTATAAAATAAAGTGCTAGCGGCTGACTTTCTGTCCCTGTGTGTATGTGCCCATCAGTAGGGATGAAACGATACCACTGAGGTATCGATACTTTTACTCGATACCGGTATCGGTCGCAAAGTATCGAGTACCTACTCGGTATCGATTGAAAAGTATCGATACTTACTCGTATCGGTCAATTTTTTCGTACAATTAAAAAGAAGCAAAAACAGCAGTAAGTACTTAGGGCCTATATTATCAAGATTCGCAGGAACTTTGCAGCCAGGAGATTAAATAAAAATCTTTTATTTAATTTCTATTTGCTGACGTTTCGGTCGCCAATCATGACCTTCATCATCGGAGACCTCCAAGTATGATAATATTTTTGTACAAATTAAAGTAAAAAGAAATTGTATATTTAATTTCAATGAATATTAAAATACCTAAGATCGTGTATAATCGACAATATTCGCCCTGATGAAGGTTGGGATTTGCGACCGAAATGCCGGCAAATAGAATAATTAAAATTTTTTTTATTTAATCTCCTGGCTGAAAAGTCCCTGAGAATCTTGATTAAATCTCCACAACCATAAAACAACAAGTTCTTAAAAAAAAAAAACAACGACGACTAAAAAAAATATTCAGTTTTAGATGTACTACCCAAAAATAATAATTTTTCAAGATATTTCCCTGCTGAATACTCCAATAATAAAAATTAAAATACAGCGGTACCAACCATTCCACTTATTTCTATTGTGAATAAGAACAAATCTACGTAAATGTTCGTCCGACCAAACTAATCATCGCGTACGTGGACCGAGTATCGATACGAGTATTTTTGACCGATACTTACTTGGTACTCTATTCCAAAGTATCGATTCCAAAAGTACTTGGTATCGAAAGAAAAGTATCGAGTAAGTACTTGTATTTACTCGTATCGTTTCATCCCTACCTATCAGAGCACTGATTGGTCAGAATAAAAGAAGTTGAGTCAAAGAGGGAAATTTAAAACTAAGTCAGAGAGGGAAATTTAAAACCTTCGGCGAGAAATTGCAAAATTTCCAAAAAGTGAGCAAGAATAAATTTGTGCATTTACTCGCCGAAGGGTCCACCAGCGAGACCACTTTTTTGGACTCAAAACGTGTATATTAATCAAAAATTGACAGCGAGTTGTTGACATAAATCCAATATTTTTTTCTATCTCTATATATATAAGATATAATTTATATTATAAAGTATATATATAGGTAGGAGAAAGTAAAAAACCACAAGACAGGTAAAAATAGCATTAATCTGTAAAAAGACGCATCATTGACACCTCGATCCATCAGCCCTTTGGATTCGATTCGATTTCTCGATAGGTGGTGGCCTTAAGCCCTCTGCAAAGGGAAGATCCCGTGGGATAGACAGGAAAGGGTTCTGCTTCAATGGAGCTCCACTCAGACGAGGGATTCGCTCTCTTCCCTTTACTTATTCTATTCTGATAAAGGTAAATAACGAAACATTAAACCCCATCCCACTAGTCTACACCCTCTGTTAGCACCCTTTTGCAATAAACATATTGGTTTATAAATTTAAATTTCGAATAATAAAAAAAAATAAAAAATAAATTGACACTATAATAATACTATTTTAGCAAATAAATCAGGAGGACAGGGGGTACAATACACCTATTCTCAAATGTTTTTTTTTTTCCAATTTTATTAAAAATCTTTTTCGGCAATATAGGCTTTGAACGGGATACACATCCAAATATTACGATATATACCGTTAATGAGGTCCAGGCATATTTATTTATATCATTTGGTATTCAAATTATTCAAATAAATATTAATCGGACTTCCTGGGATCCGAATCCTCAACCCATTGTTTTAAGAAATATTGATATTTGTTATAATAATATCTCTAACCTTACGGCCCCGGAGAGGAGGGGGTGTGAACTTAATTAAAATAATTTTTCGTAAAATCAAATTGTTGTTTATGAACGTCATTTTAATGAGCTTCTCCCCCCTCTTCTCCCAATCACAAATGTTATTTTTTTTAACCCATTCTAAAAGAAAACGATCCTAATCCCTTGGATTAAATTGAATTTGGAATTTAAATAAAAAAAATGTTTGTGGCGAAAGTCCGAAATTCAACAATTCGAAAAAAGGCGTTTGAAAGTTTTATTAACATATACATTTATATAGGCGGACAACAAATGAATGCCAGAATCAATAGCAAAGAATGGAAATATTTTTTCGCCACTTTGGCACTCAGAAGAAGACCTTTTAACAACGTTTGGTCGGCTTAACTCAAAAATTGAATTTTCGGACTTTCGCCACTATGCAGGCGATATAATCTTTCCCAAAACAGAAGGGGTTCACACTCCCAGGATGGTTCAAATCTAGGACCGAAACGTTAGCCATGGGCTGACCCTAATAAAGAAATATCACTGCATCTTCTTGTTTCATTCTTTTATCAACACATTTCAATTCTACCAACATATTTAGTATTTAGAATAAATCCGAAGAGTCTTGAATTTATCCCCCTAAATCATCAATATCATAAATTTTACAAAGATAATCACAAATATTAGCCAACTTATTATTTTTTTTTTTTAATATATTTTTTGAGAAAAACTTTCTTTTTTCAAAGCCTTTATTTAATTTTATGTTTTGTTGTTCTAGCTGTAAAAGTTGGCATTGAATTCTTTCCGGATTGATTTTTCTCGCCTGGCGCCAATAATATTTTGTTTCAACAGAACGATCAAAAAATTTGCTGAGTTAGCTTAAATATGGTCAAAAGCAATTAGCGAATATTTTCTCATTTTTTTCAATACTTTAACCTCTTTTTTTTTTACAAGAGTAAAAAAAATGTTATATTATTTGAGATACAAAAATATATTTCGGTTCAATATTAAACAAAAATTTTTTTTGATAATATGCCTATGGCCATTGAAGGAAAGTTGGTATTTTTTTTTTTTTTTTTTTTTTTTTTTTAAACATTCACACTTTTTTTCTCATTCACACTCACACTCACACACACATTCATACAGTCTTTTCGGCAACTTAGGCCATTTAAGACTTTTACGATAACCGTTGTAATTTAAATTATCTATTGTAGGTTCAGGCATTTCTATTTAAGCCATCTGGTATCCAAATGGCTTAAATAAAATCATCGGACTGCCTGGGTCCGAACCCGCGACGTTTGGTATAGGAGGTAGGCACGCTACCTACTACGCCAAACTCGGGGGCCGGAAAGTTGGTATAATTTGGACATTAATTAAATCTTAAAGTTCTCGGTTCATGAACATTTCTCGTCCTTTAGTATTCATTTTATTATATGTTATGAAGACAAAGAGAGAGAGAGAGTTACAAAAAAGTAAAAATATGAAATTCGAGCCGACAACTCCTGGAAGAAGGCAACCACAACATAGGTATGAGGAAATTTGGCAACTATGTTTATTTCTTTTATTGGTGATTTAAGTCAGATGTTACAGTCACATTTGAGGCCATCTTCAGAGTAAACTATTATCATTAGATATCTATAGGATATCTAGGATCTATCTGTTTGGGTTGTGAGCATTTTCATCAAGTTCAAACAGTACAGTGAGCGCCACAATTAAGTCTCCAACTGATACCTAGTGTCTTAAGTATTTGGAATATTATATGGTGTAAGTTGAAGAGAAGTTGCTGTTGATGTTATGGAATGGAAAAGAGCAATTACAGGTGCAAGCAAATAAAGAGAGCCTTTCGATGCCAAATGCTGAAAGGGAGACGTTTCGGACAAAATTTTAACGTCACAGACTGAAAGTGCTTCCACATTATCCGCGATGGGATTATCAGTTTCATCGCATCTTCTTCATTCTCATTTTTAGATTTATGTAAATTTTATAATTCACAAATTTAATCAGTTAAAATTAAATGTCCCGGGTTGGCGTGGATGTTGGTAATGGTTTGTTAGCCAAAACGCGTATTGAAGTACATTTTGCGGCGCTCGTACGCCAAAACTATTGATTTTACAAAAAAAAGGTTATTACATAAATTGTAGGTAGGTTTAATTTTGTATGTAAATGTTTTTATCATGGAGTGAGTCGGAAAGGAGATATTGTCAGAAAACTACATTTAAGTGCCATTTTTCCAATATGGCGGCGCTAGCGGCAAAAATACGAGGTGGCAAAGTTGAAATTCGAAAAAAATTGAAAAAGTGCATCAGTAAAGTACTAGTACTCTTAGGTCAATTTTGTTCAAAAGCTTCGTGTCACGTCCCATGGGGGTGCCTAACTTAAATATAAAATTTCAACCTCCTAGCTCTTTCCGTTCTTGAGATATTTTGTTCACAGACACACAGACAGAGAGACAGACACACACACACATACACACACAGACAGACCATGTCGCGAAAACCACTTTTTTGGATTCAGGAGACCTCAAAACGTGTATATCCATCAAAATCTCGACATCGAATTTTTGACATGAATCCAATACTTTCTCTCTCTATATATATTAACATATATATAGAGGTAAGAGAAAGTAAAAAAAAAATAATAAACCTAATACGGAATAAATAAGTATAATGAAAAACATTTGCAATTTTACGTCTTTTTAAAAAAAATTCCATTTTAAGGCCAATTTATAAATATTACTGCACTGTTTGTTTCATTTTAACGAACATGCGCCAATTAATCTCAGGGCCCTGTTAATTGTGCTTCTGACAAAGCAATTCACTCGTTTTTTTTTTTAATAGAACCAACAAATATGCAGATGGACCTCTGATTGCGAATGTCATACTACGACTACATTTTTAATTATTTTGATGTGACAACATAAAAAAAAAACAATTATGGCAGGATGTTGAAATGGAGGCAGCCAAAAATAAAATACTCTCGATTCTCTGAGAATGTTCAGACGTTTCGGGCAAAATTTATTCGCCCATCTTCAGTGAACAATTGTATTGGGAGAGAGTTAAGTTTCTTTAATAATACATAGTTGGTATTTAATTCTACTACGGCCTCTTCTACAGAGTATCTCAAAAAAATGTACTCACGCTTCGAATGAAGAGAAAACATTATTTATGAACATAGAGAGCGAATGGAATAGCTTCGAATATCGAAGACAAATGTAAGTGAAGAATCATATTCGCAAATGTTAAAATTGATGACCATTATTGTCCAAACAAGGCTGGTAACATGTGGGGATATCTCAAAGACAAAGTTTATTGCACCAAACCAAGAACTATTGATGCATTGAAATTGGAAATTGAAAGACAATGTCGCGATATTCCTAAAGACATGTTTTGTGACGTTTGCGAATCCCTTCGTGCACTTTATCAGTGTTGTCTACAATAATAAGACGTTTCGGGAAAAATTTATTCGCCCATCTTCAGTGAACAATTGTATTGGGAGAGAGTTAAGTTTCTTTAATAATACATAGTTGGTATTTAATTCTACTACGGCCTCTTCTACAGAGTATCTCAAAAAATGTACTCACGCTTGGTGGTCATCAATTTGAACATTTGCGAACATGATTCTTCATTTACATTTGTCTTCTGTATTCAAAGCTATTCCATTTCACTCTATGTTCATAAATAATATTTTTCTCGTCATTCGAAGTGAGAGTACATTTTGAAACATGCTGTAGAATAGGTCTACGAAGTAGAATTAAATACCAACTATGTATAATTATAGAGAATTGTTCACTGAAGATGGGCTAATACTTTTATTCAAATCAAAGCATGATATGGCTCAGTCAATAGAGAGACAAAGCATCCGAGAAAATCTTGAGAACATTTCACATAATTTTTTAAATAATCCTAAAAATTTAATCTTTGAATGATTTGTTTTATTTATTAAAAAAAAAAGTTATTTAACAAATTCAACTGACAGAGAGAGGATCAATGATTTCAAGTTATTTATAGTCAATTCTGTTTTTTGGACATGAACTCTGATAAGGTTTTATGTTCCCAGTGGGGCCCTCGGATTCCGAGTCGGATCAGACAACCACTAATTCAATTGAAAATTCTGATGGACCAATTGAATATCCAGACATCGATATTGTTATAAAAATCTAACTTTTTTTTATTATTAGTATTTGCTGAGGTAATTTTTGATAAATTTATGAGTTATGCAAGGGGGAAATAAATAAATAAAGGGGTAAATAAATAAATAATATTAATATAATAAAAAATACTCTCAAAAAGCAATAAAATTTAATTAATTAATAAATTATTGTATTTTTTTAATTTGAAAATTTTTGAAATCTCGGACTGATTTAGTTAACAGTAAGCTCAAATTTCATTGTTTTAAATGTAATGATTTTCCAATGATCAAGTACTGAAGAAGCCCCCGGGTTTGGCGTAGTAAGTAGCGCGCCTACCTCCTATACCAAACGTCGCGGGTTCGGACCCAGGCAGTCCGATGATTTTATTTAAGCCATTTGGATACCAGATGGCCCCACAATAGATATATTCTCTACAACGGTTATCGTCAAAGTCTTATATGGCCTAAGTTGCCGAAAAGACTGTATGAATGTGTGTGTGAATGTGAGTGTGAATGAGAAAAAAGTGTGAATGTTTTAAAAAAAAAAAAAAAAAAAAAAAAAAAAAAAGTACTGAAGATTAATTTATTGTTTCCGAATGTACATACAGAATAGAATCACTTGAGATTGTATCTGAATTTATATCTGAAGAAGCCCACAAATTGAGTGGTCGAAAGGTTGTATCTTAAAATCTCCTACCATTGCACAGCGGTCTTTGAATTTGAAAAGACATGAATCTATAACTTTTGACGTTGAAAGGGAATTTTTTTTAAGTTGGTTTAACATATCAAGCCCATACACGCTCAATTAAACTGGGCAGTTTATCACGTGTGACGTCATATCTGAGCGATAAACTGAGAAAACAGCGCAGTTCATTTTGTGCAGGACTGGGCAAAATTGTCTACTTTTGGAAAGATAAACTGCGCAGTTTCCTCAGTTTATTGCTCAGTTTCTGCAGTTCTGCCTGTGTCGCTTGAGCGTATTGCTCATCGGTTTCATAATAATAATAATAATAATAATATGTTGTTTCCATCATAAGAATAATAAAAAAGATGCCCTTCTGGGTTTTATCGAGGCCTACCATAATTTGCCCGAATTGTAGGACGTTTTTTGTATTGTTTATTCAAATCGCGTTAAAAAAGAGGCCACATACGAGGTGTTGATCAATAAATTGAAACCTGAAGCGATTCGATTTTTTACTTCGAGTGTAGTAAAAAAAAAAAAAAAATTAACAACCTTCAATCCATCTTTAGAAAAGAATTAAAGTTAACGATTCGAAAAGATCTGGAGCGGGATTAGATACATATTGCAAGAAAAAACTGGGAGAACTGAAAGCAAAACTGATGGGAAAATTGAAGTAGCCCACATAAAATAAATAAAATAAATAAATAAATTTATTACGACCCGCTTAGAGGCACCAGTCCTCGGTGGCTAGGTCCAACAAACACAATACAAATTTAAATACAATAACAAATACAACAAAACAAAACAAAAGGAAAAAAATAAAAATAAAATAAATAAATAGAAATGCATGCCCATTAACAATCAACATGTTCATGCATTTCCATCGAAAAAAATAAAAAAAACATCAAAAAATTCACGCAAGCCACGAGACCAGGAGTAAACGTCGCATTAGCCATCCCGCTGTTAAGGAAAACCTGGCCAAAACCTTAACATACCTTAGGTTCAGATAACTGGACAGTTTTTTCTCAAATATTTGCAAAGGAAAACTGCGCAATCAAACTGCGCGTGTATTAGGGAGGGTTTAGAACAACAACAACAACAAAAGAATAAAGAACTAGAGCTAGAACATAAATGTTGGTTGGTGTAAACGATATTCGTTTTCTAATTTACACCAAAAGAATAGAATAGAAACGAGCAAGAACAAAGAACTAGAACAAGAACAAGAAGACAAGAACGCGATAAAATAAGCATTCGCTCGTTTGGTCGAAACCCACCCTTAATAATATAAAATTTGCCTTTTTGTTTTGTAAATAAATCTAATCCGTCGATACCTCCTAGCAAAATTGATGTGTGTGTATGTGTTGGTATTATAAAATATTGACTCACCAACTGCTTAGAAGGCCTGGACTGGAGGTAACTCAGCTCAGCTCTGATGTTGAATTGCACAGGAAAGAGACACGAATCTGAAAAAGAAAACCCATTAGAAACAACTCTCTCTCTTATAAAAAAAAAAAAAAAATAAAGATGTTTCTTTTAAAAAATGTATCCTTATTAAAAACTAAATAAAAAAATTATTTCATAGTCTCAAAGGATAGTAACCCGGAGAAGAGGGGGGTGATAATGTTTAATTCATCCTTTGAAATCCCATCTCCCTAAAAATAAATTAATTTAGAGTAATTAATTATCATAAACAAAATTCTAATTTATAAGATTCGAAAATAAAATTTGATATCTGGTTGGATTAAAAAACACATGCAAAGATTCCCAAAGAAAAGTGAAAAATTAGAGTCTGGATGTCTTTGCATTTATCACTGTTCCCACGGGAATGGGGGATTATGATCTTGAAAATTGTTATAAAAGGCCATCCCCCACTAACTGGGCAGGATTCTTTCTCTTTCTTGCTCTCGTTAGTGACGGACAATCATCAAGACATCACATCTATTCTTTCTAAACACGACAACTCCTGGAGGCAGGCAACCCACAAGAGAATTGAAAAGAGACAGTGTGTCAGTGAGTCAGTGTGCGGTGCGGCGACAGTACCGCTTCAGAGCCGACGGTTCCCAAAGTGTTGTTGAATACATGAAGAGAATTAAAAAACTGATTAAAAAAGTTAAACTGAAAGGCCTTTCTTTGGATTCTAGAATATCTAACGATTTTCTCCTTAATATGAAGAGCTTAGGGGTTGAAAATTTATTTTTTGAATAAGGAATTTATTTTTTGAATAAGGGAATAAGGGAGATGGGGAGCATTTTTAAACATGTTTTATAGTTTTATAGCATAAATCTTTGTTCGTGGCCAATCCCGGGTAGGAGTGAGGGGATGTAGCTTTACCCCATAAGGATTATTATGGGAATCTAAAGATTACAGAGAAGAAAATTATTAAGCAAATATGTTTGCCTGAAATTTAGAAATATTTTGAAGCCGAAGTTGAGTGATGCGGCTAATAGAATGTGCTCGAGAGCGGAGGCTTGACTTTAGGCAACCAAATCGTTGTCTTAAAAGTTGCTTTTTCCCTTCCATTAAAAAAAGATTATTTATTTTAAAAATATTGGTTTGATTGTCTAATCTCAAGGCTCCACTTTCGAGCAGATCAGGCACTTGCGACGCTCACCGTACTTACAAGGGGAGTGCATAGCCTTGATAACACCGATTTGAACGAAAATTTTTTTATGTGTAGTACTTGATGAAAAACGAATTCTGTTAAAGCCAGAGAACGCGCTTCTCAACGGTTCGTCTAAAAAAAATGTTAAAGATTTTGCCTGCATGCCTTAAGCCGTTGCTATCAATAACATTTACAAATGTCGCGATGGCTAGATCGGTAGGGCGCTTTCTTTATAAACAAAAAATCCCGAGTTCGAATCTCTCTTTAGGCAACTATTTTTTTTTTGTGTAATTTATTTATTTTTTTTTTTTGTTTCAGAATATTTTTTAATATTAATAAATAAAATAAAAAGTTTTTTTTTTTTTTTTTTTTAATTATTGGCATTTAATTTTCAACATGTTCCATATATTTAAAGAAAATTTGAATGCTTTCTGTCAAAAATATAATATAAGCAAATATTTAATATTAGGCCTATACTAGAAATATATTACTATTAATTAGACACATAAATAAATTTATAATAATATTTATGTTTTAAACAGTTGGGTCGTTCATTTTCCGAACTTTAAACATGTTACGACAATATTTTTTTATGTGTCCAATTAATAGTAATATATTTCTAGCAGTAGCGTAGCCAGGATTTCTGTTTGGGGGGGGCCCAAAATTTTTATTAACCCTCCCCCCCCTTCTCCAAGAAACTTCAAGTGGAGAAATTTTTTTTAGATAATATAATAATTATAAATAAAAAACAAATAAAAAAAATTTTTTTTTTCTTGAAATAAAAAATAATTTTAATACAAAATTCGTAAATATTAGAGATTTTTTCAATTATTTATAAGTTTTTTGTTAGTTTTTAGAATTTATGAGAGTTAATAAAATAATTATTTAAAAAAAAAATCATTAGGGAAAAGAATAGGTATTTTTTTGTTTTGGAGAAGGCATGGGGGGGCCCGGCCCCCCTGGCCCCCCCCCCTGAATACGCCACTGATTTCTAGTATAGGCCTAATATTAAATATTTGCTTATATTATATTTTTGACAGAAAGCATTCGAATTTTCTTAAATATATGGAACATGTTGAAAATTAAATGCCAATAATTAAAAAAAAAACTTTTTATTTATTTATTAATATTAAAAAATATTCTGAAACAAAAAAAAAAAAATAAATTACAAAAAAAAAAAAATAGTTGCCCAAGGAGAGATTCGAACTCAGGATTTTTTGTTTACAAAGAATGCGCCCTACCGATCTAGCCATCGCGACATTTGTAAATGTTATTGATAGCAACGGCTTAAGGCATGCATGCAAAATCTTTAACATTTTTTTTTAGACGAACCGTTGAGAAGCGCGTTCTCTCTGGCTTTAACAGAATTCGTTTTTCATCAAGAACTACACATAAAAAAATTTCGTTCAGACCGGTGTTATCAAGGCTATGCACTCCCTTG